>BLSH010066357.1:564017-577401 GCA_018402905.1 Glandirana rugosa
CATTTTGCAGAACAGTGATATGGGTACTCCCGGCTTATTTATACTTTTTTGACACAGTTTGAAGATGATTTTAGAACAGTTCTATGGCCTCTAATGTTAATTAATACTTTTCAGACCCATTTTGAAGATGATCTCCATTTTTGCATTTTTTATGTTTTTATTTTTTAAAAAATATTTAAAGTTATTTCCCTGTCCCCATTTCTTTGTAGGGCACTTGTCCCACCCTTACCCACATTTTCCTTCCTTTTGCAGACCTCTAGGACCTTCCTGGGCTTTTTTACAGCATTTTTAAGATTTTTCATTAAAATTACCAGAACCCCGGACCCGAACCCGGACTTTTTTTGAAAAGTCCGGGTCCCGGACACCCCAAAGTTCGGTACGGACCCGAACTTTACAGTCCGGGTTCGCTCAACTCTACTCCCTACACATTGGTGAATGCATATGGGCCGAACAAATAACAACTCCGATTCTTCAAGAGACTATACAAAAAAGTACCCCATTCCAGCAACACTCATGTAATCATGGGCGGAGACTTCAACCTCGTTGGGGACCCAGCCATGGACACTCAAACCACCTCACGTCACCATAGGCCAGCTCTCAACCCAGTACTCCGAAAACTAGGACTCTATGATGTGTGGAGATGCCAGCATAGTACGGAGAAAGACTTTTCATACTTCTCCTCACAACTTTCCTACTCCCGTATTGACTTCTTCTTGGTGGACTAATGCTCTCTCCAAGAAATCCCGGATTTTACAATTGGGCAAATCTCATGGTCAGACCATGCCACTATATCCCTATCAGTTGGACCTTGCTCAAACAAGTCAACAAACCTATGGAGACTCAACCCCTCTCTTTTGGCAGACCCTGACAATCTGAAGACCCTTACGGAAGAGCATCTGAAATGTTTTGACCTTAATGATCACCCTGACATAAACTCTTTTACACTATGGGCAACCTATAAAGCTTACATGAGAGGAGTACTTATTAAGCTTTATAGTCATGCTAAGAGGCAGAGGACATGGCGTATTGATGAGGCACTAACCAAAATTGACCTCCTAGAAACAGCAAACAAACTTTGCCCTTCACAACTTGTAACAAACAAACTCTCCATTTGGAGACAAAAACTTTGAGCACTTCTCTTATACAACTATGAAATGTCTCTCCAAAAAAGGAAGGCCAACTTTTATGCCTTAAGCAACAAAGCCAGCGCCCTGCTAGCCAGAGAACTTAAAACTCAGACCGCCAAATCTAAAATCTCTCTGATCCACCACCCCACCACCAAAAAACCCCTGACCAATCCACAACACATAGCGGACACTTCAGTGATTATTACCAATCCCTTTACAACTTGAAGGAAGACCCACTCACCCCTCAGCCTACGAAGTCTCAAATTCAGGACTTCCTAACCTGAATAGACCTCCCAACAATCTCTCAGACCCAACAAGTCCAACTAGCCCTTTCCTTCTCTCCTTCAGAAGTTAAGAACGCAATCCAGTCGCTTCCCAATAACAAAGCTCCAGACGAGGATGGATACTGCAACGAATATTACCGAACACTCGCCGACCTCCTGATACCCAGACTTGTTACCCTTTTCAATGTAGCTGCCTCCTCTGCCTCCTTCCCGACAAAGACCCCTCCTCCACTACAGACCTATATTGCTCCTAAACAGGGACGTAAAACTATACGCCAAAATAACAGCTACCAGACTGCAACCCCTGCTCACCGATCTCATCCACCCGGACCAGGTCGGTTTCATCCCAGACAGAAAAGCCCCTGATGCTACCAGAAGGGTCATTAACATATTACACCAAACCACTCAATCCCGAACGCATTCTCTGCTCCTGTCCTTGGATGCGGAGAAGGCGTTTGATAGGGTTCACTGGGGGTTCCTTCAAGGAACCCTACAAAAATTTGCAATCAAAGGCAAATTCCAAAACGAGATCCTCTCCCTCTACTCCAATCCCTTGGCCAAGGTCCTAACAGATGGAATGCTCTCTAAACCATTTGTGATCACAAATGGCACCCGTCAAGGTGGTCTTCTCTCTCCCATTATTTTTGCCCTAATTATGGAGCCTTTCGCCACCAAAATTAGACAGGACTCACAAATCCAAGGTATCTCTCACCAAGGAATGGATCATAAGGTCAACCTCTTTGCTGATGATACCATTCTCATGGTTTCAAATCCAGACCAGTCCCTCCATGCGATCCACGAAACCCTCCAACACTTCACAGAAGTTTCACATTATAAACTGAATGCCTCCAAATCCGCGGTCCTCCTGCTAAACATTCCTCCGAAACAACTTACCTGTTTAAAAAACGAACTCCCTTATGCATGGGCCACCCAAGCTATCCCTTACCTTGGGATTAAGATACCACTCATGCAATCTCAACTATATGACCTCAACTACAAATCTTTCTTAAAACAACTGCCCCTGCTCTTGCGGGAGCTCCGGACGCAATACGTCTCCACATTGGGGAGAATTGCCTCACTAAAAATGTTGATTCTGCCCAAATTAACTTACTTATTCTGCACAGTTATAACCCCCATCCCCCAAACCTTCTTTAAATCTGCACAGAGCATAATCTCAAAATTCATATGGGATAATAAGCCTCCCCGTTGCGCCAGCCATGTTCTAATCAGACATCAGCGCCAGGGTGGGGTGGGTCTGCCCCACTTAAAATACTACTATCTGGCCACAGTGCTTGAGCAAGTTTACTACTGATGGCACCCATCCCCCACTAAAATATGGTCCATAATGGAAAGAACTCGCACCCCTCCTGACAAACTGACAAACTCACTACTACTCCCCTCGGCAGGGCATCATCTACCCAAACACTCCATGTCTCCCGCCGTATCGGCCTCACTTAATGCCTGGCAACAGCTCAAGACCTTTCAGAACCCCAAAAAGCCCATGAGAAAGATCCTCATACCCCTGTCTGCCCTAAAAATCTTAATTCCCAACCTCTCCACCAAACTCTTGACCTCCATGGGAATAACCTCAATGGAAGACCTCCTAGCACTAGCGACACTAAAACCCTTCTCTGACCTACAACGCCAATTTGCCTTACCGATTTCTGAAGCGTATAACTACACTAGAATATCCCACTATTTGAAAACCTCTGACCTCCACGCATCAGCACACATTCTAGAACCTCTTCACTTCTATTTGTCGCAAGCCCAGCACCCTAGACATGGTATTTCATACCTCTACAAATTCATTGTAGACCAATCTGCTCACTTGCAACCACCTACCAAATGGGATGCGGAGCTTAACCTAACCACGCCGCTGGAAAAATGGAATAAAGCCTTCCAGATCACCTACAGGGCCGAACATTGCACCAACCACTGGGCACTTTATCAAAAAAATGACCCACAGATGGTACCTCACCCCCTACAAGCTCTCCAAAATATTCCCCAATTCTCCCAATACTTGCTGGAGAGCATGTGGCTCAATGGGAACCTTGGCACACACCTTCTGGTTCTGTAAATCCCTAAGCTCATTTTGGAAACAAATCTTTGCCCTACTTTCCTCAATAACACAGACCCCCACTCCCCCTTCACCTGATCTGGCACTTCTTCATCTGCACATGGAGCAGTTCCCCTCGAATGCACGAGTTGTGGCAATCTGCCTTCTCCTTGCTGCCAAGCTGAATATTACCAGAAACTGGGAAAAAACTGACCCCCCTTCTCTCACATCTACCATTGCAGACCTAAATCTGCAGTGTGAGATGGAGAGAATGTTAGCTAGGAAGAACCTTGCTATGACCAAGTTCCTCCACAACTGGTCCCCCTGGCTCACCCACCCAAAATGCACAGTAAGATGATGACTTTACATCTTAGGTACAGCGAGAGCCCTCACGCACATAACAGATTCCTGGTACCCCCCATCCCCCCTCTATCCCCTCTTCCTCTGGAGCTAGTGCTCCTCTTGCACTGTACTTCTTCAAATTGTTTTTCTCCTACTGGTTAAGCAATATATTCTTACCTGTTTCTGGTTTATTACACTAATTGTTCATTGTTTGTATCTCTGCTAATGTAGAGCTCTAGATGGAACAACAATTACATGGCTATGTAATGTAACATACTCTGTACTATAAAATTCTTCAATAAAAACCCATTCAAAGTAAAATGTAAAAACAGCCCACCGTGCCCCCTGCATACCTCTGCATCCCACAATATCTCTTTGTCACTACTGTGTACCCCCTCTACACAACTGCACCTCTGGACTCTTTTACATTACACAACCCCCCTGCACATCAGGACCCCTTTACATTACACAGCACCCTGCTCCTCTGGACCCCTTTACATTACACAGCACCCTGCACATCAGGACCCCTTTACATTACACAGCACCCTGCTCCTCTGGACCCCTTTACATTACACAGCACCCTGCTCCTCTGGACCCCTTTACATTACACAGCACCCTGCACATATGGACCCCTTTACATTACACAGCACCCTGCTCCTCTGGACCCCTTTACATTACACAGCACCCTGCTCCCCTGGACCCCTTTACATTACACAACCCCCTGCACATCAGGACCCCTTTACATTACACAGCCCGCTGCACATCGGGACCCCTTTACATTATTATTATTATAATACAGGATTTATATAGCGCCAGCAGTTTGCGCAGCGCTTTACAAAAATGAAGGCAGACAGTACAGTTACATCACAATTTGGTACAAGAGGAATCAGAGGGCCCTGCTCGTTAGAGCTTACAATCTAATACATTACACAGCACCCTGCATATCAGGACCCCTTTACATTACACAGCCCCCTGCACATCAGGACCCCTTTACATTACACAGCCCCCTGCACATCAGGACCCCTTTACATTACACAGCACCCTGCACATCAGGAACCCTTTACATTACAGAGCACCCTGCACATCAGGGTCCCTTTACATTACACAGCACCCTGCACATCAGGACCCCTTTGCATTACACAGCCCCCTGCACATCAGGACCCCTTTATATTACACAGCCCCCTGAACATCGGGACCCCTTTATATTACACAGCCCCCACACCACTGGAGATCTGTACATTACACAGCACCCCACACTACTGGACCCTTTTACATTACACAGCCCCCCACACCACTGGATCCCTGTACATTACACAGCCCCCCCACACCACTGGACCCCTGTTCATTACACAGCCCCCACCCCACTGGACCCCTTTACATTACACAGCCCCCACACCACTGGACCCCTTTACATTACACAGCACCCCATACCACTGGACTCCTTTACATTACACAGCCCTCCACACCACTGGACCCCTGTACATTACACAGCCCCCCACACTACTGGACCCCTTTACATTACACAGCACCCCACACCACTGGACTCCTTTACATTACACAGCCCCCCACACCACTGGAACCCTGTACATTACACAGACCCCCACAGCTCTAGACCCCTGCAATGTTACAGACCCCCTCACACCTCTGCTCCTTCTTACCTTGCTGGTGCAGAGGGGTAGAAACAGCAGTGTTGTACAGAGGGCGGGAAGTACTGGAGTTAACTTTTTATGTTAACAAGCTAATGATTGGTTGCTAGGACCACCTAGCAACAAATCACCTGCTGGTTAACATAGAAAGTTAACTCCAGCAGGTCCCGTCCTGTGTTCAACGCTGCCCGCTCCTCTCTCTGTCTCTCTCTCCCCCGCTGTACAGGAGGAGAGAGAGATTTTACTTTCTCCGGCAGCCAGCTCTGCATGTCAGCTGGCCGGGTAGCGGTATGTTCCGCACCCAGCCCCAGGCATCCCCGCACTTGGTTAACTTCACTCAGGGGGGGTTGCTGACCTGACACCCCCTCCCCCCGTGTGTGCTATCCGGGGCGGACCGCACCCCCCACCTGCCGATTACAGCCCCACTGCCGCTCACAGAGCCACCCATTCACGGCTCTATCAAGCCGCTCGCCGGCGACTGTGTCAGGTCGCCCGCTCGCGGCTCTGTCAAGTCGCCCACCCGCCAGGCGGGTGGCTTGACACCACCATTAGGGGCCCCTCCTGAGGCTAGGGGCTGAGGGTGTGACATTTGGGGCTGTAGCCCTGATAGCCACGCCTTAATGACGCCCCTGCCGGGGTGATCGGTCTTTTGGTGCACAAGCTTCTGTCTCAGTCCATCTTGTCACTCAAAAGTTTCGAACCTTCCATGACCTCCAGTCCAAATACCAGATACCAAAAAACATGTTTTATTCTTACCTTCAAATAAATTACTACTTGGCAACCCTCTCCCCATCCCTTACTTTACCTAAGCCAACTGCTTTTGAACTCATCTGTTCCCAAGGCCCTCACCAATTGCATCTCATCTCTGCCATATACCAGCTGCTACATGAGACTTCCCCACTCTCCGAGGACCTCCACACCTATATTTGGAAATGGTCCCATATTACTCTCCCTTATTGGGACAAGATCTGGTCCTCAAGATCTAAAGTATCCAAATGCATGGCGCAGAGAGAGACAGCTTTTAAAATTCTATTATTTTGGTACAGAGCACCAGGGGTACTACATCGCCTGGATTCCTCATTATGCACCTTATGTTGGCGGTTAGGTAAAGTAAAAGGTACCCATTACCATATATTCTGGCAATGCGAGTTAATCATACCCTTTTGGTCTATGGTAATGTCTCTGCTTCAATGAATATTTGAGTCTTCTCTCTTGTTGGACCCGCTCGATTTCCTTTCCTGGAATTGGGAAATTTTCAAACAAACTAGCTTCATACATTTTATTAGCTGCTAACAGAGGTACCCTAATGCATTGGCTATCTCCTACCCCTCCCTCTCAGGACCAACTTTTGAAGGTAATTTTTGAGATTCGCAGAATGGAGCATAGGACAGCCCTGGTGCAGGATGCTGTGGACAGATTCAACAGGGTTTGGGTTGCGTGGGACAGTTCTGACTTTGGTTCCTCTCCCAAATCCTGATTCTGCCTGATATGGTCTCTATGTTCCACAGCTTCCTACTTCCTCTTACCTCTATCCCTCCTTTGTGTGGATACAGTGTAATATACCATTTATTAACGTATAACCCCTTGGTGTATGCATTCTTGCACCTGTATATTGTTCCTCAATTGTATGTCTGCTTGTTGTTTATATGTTAACGTTCATAAGTGGATCACTATCTTGATGGAACCCTGTTCTTGTTTTACTTAAATTCGTTACATTTCTGTAAATCTTTGTACCCCCACTGTTACTTCCTTGTTATCGCTATGCAATGTCATGTCTTCCATACACAAAATATGCATTGTCTGTAAATCATAAAAACTTTAATAAAAATAAAATTATAAAAAAAAAGCAGGTTGCATTTCATTGGCATCAGTCTTCACAAAACTTTATTGTTTCAGTACAAGATCACCAAAGAGTTCTGTCTGGACACCATCCAGAACAGAGGTGTGCATGCACCAACTAGGAGCTTCCACCAATACCCTGCTTTGGAACGCCCATTTGCGCATGTATCCAATTCCATAACTGGCACCAAATGCCCTATTTAAAGAAAGTAGTGATGGATGGTTGCTGCATGATCTGCAGCTGGTTCATAATCCTTGCCTCCATGTCTCCTGATCTTTTGTTACCCTGATTTCCTGTTATGGTCTCAGCCAGCCCCTGGATTTCCCTCTGTCTGATTCATGTTTGTGACCTCGGCTCGTTTAAGGATCCCCTTTTTACTGATCAACTAAGTATGGCCCTGGCTTTGCCTCCTGACTGCTCTGTTGTCTCCAGCCCTACTGACCACCTGTGTATGACTTTGGCTTCAGACCCTACTCTCTAATCTAAATCCTTTTGCTAACCTGTGCATGTCCTCAGCTTGGCCCTTGACCTCGACATCGCTACCGTCCAGTCCTTCCCTACATCATCTCTTCCTGTCATGGGTGTCAATATTCTGTTAGTTGCTAGGCCAAACCTGCTCCTTTACAGTATCTCTCTGTGATTCCTCCAAGACTCCCATCTCCCAGCTAGAGAACTACTCTGCTGACCATATCTCAGAACCCTTGCCACTTTCTGCCGTGCAGTCCCTGTCACCACCTGGAGGGTGGATCAGACCACAGCCAAAAGGGGAACCCTCTTTTTACTTCAGCCTCCAATCAGGTATGTGACAATTCCACTCAGGCCAAGCCTCACTTACCTGTTTTGCCCAAAAAGGGCTTAATCATATTGATGTTTTTCAGACACTCCATACATGCAAACTGTGTGTTCTGCTTCACCCTTTGTTCAATGGCTTCATGCTTTTGCTTGACCTTGTTGATGTTCTAACCAAAACCCAGTATTGGTAGCCCCAAACCAAGCCCTCCTGAGATGACTGTGTCCCAATGGTCACACTTTTTGCAATGATAGCCTTCTAAGAGGGGATTTTCCTTCCTTTAGGGATATTTTCTTACTATCTGTTGTATCTATGGTAAAGGAAGTGAAGGTAATTCTCCCGAATGAGACACAGATAACTAAAAAAACGGACAGCATTTTCAACTATTCCCTACACTATTAAACGTTTTAGCTTTAGATTAACTTTGAAGTACAACTAAAGGCAAAACTTTTTGTTTCAGTTTTGGACAGAGTTAGGAGGGATTAGAACACTGATTTGGATTGTATTGCTGTTTGTGCCCCTGCCATAGAGATTCACCTCAATTAGCCATATTTACTGTTATCCCAGAGCAATGGTGGCTGGTGGTATATTTTTTAGGGGAGGGGGGCAGCAAACAATCCACCCACCACCACCCCCCCTAGTCTGTTGGTAGGTCGGTTAACAGGCACCCCCTTCTGTCAGTTGGTCACCAGCCCTGCACTTACCCCATCTAGGTCGCAGGCAGCGCTTCCTGTGGGCAGCAGCTTCACCCTGCGTCTCCTCCTCCTGGGCTTCACGGCAGCTTCCCCTGAGTCTCCTCCCTCCTCCTCCTTGGCAGCCAATAGGATCAATTCTCCTCTTGGCCATTCAGGTGACCCGCTTCATGATTGGTTGAGAGGCGAATCAGGAAGACAACTGCGAATATTAATTTGCTATTGTTACACAACTGGGTGGGCTCGGGGCATCCTTTTTTGAAGCCAATTAGAGCTTGTTATGCATCCGGTGCCCTGTAGCTTAGGGGCCGGCTCATGCGCCCCATATGGACAGGCTGCCACTGTCCCAGGGAGTGAAAGTGAAAGAAAATCCCGATTGCTTAGGATCACTTCTCACCAGACAAGGAATAGAAGGGAAATCTTCCAATGGGGACGCTAGTGACAACCAGGGGTTTCCTCTCTTTGGAGAGACTTCCTCTCACTTCTTGTTTTGGCTATGGGATGGGACGTTAACGCAAATCTCCCCAATGGGACATAGACGGCAAAAAGAAAACTTGACAGGGGTTATAGCCCTCCCTTACTATTCAAAATTAAAAATGTTTTGCCTTTAGTTCTATGTTAAGTAATTATTCACCAAACTTTCCCATAGGTAGTACAAAGCCAACTTGCCCTCCCCGTGTCCTAATTGTATAATTTTATGAACTGTCTATCGAAAAGGATTATAGACTTAGCTACTTTTAATAACACTTGCATCCATAGAAAAAAAAATATTTGTGATTTCCCAGCAGGGCAGTGTGAAAAAACAGTAGGGGCTCTCTTTTTATATCCCTTTATTCTTATTTTATATCCTTTTAGTGCTTAGCTCTCTTTTGAAATCATTGCCATTCTTTGTGAAGGAGGGAATATTTTTATATTTATTAACAAAATGAAAATGATGAAATGTTACATATGCAATGATATCAAGGGTACATTAAGAACAAAAGATTATTAGAATATTATGCTATCTTTTTCCTTACAGCTATAAAAATGAACCCAAAATTGTCTTATAAATCATAATAAATTATATTTTCGAGATCATCAAAGCTGTGATGGTGTGCTTTATACTCCGGACTAGATTGCTGATTCACAGAGTGTAGATAAAAGAAGAACATTAGAGATATATTAGCTGTTTTTGAATTGTATTTTATGAATGTACTTTATAAAGTAAATTTCCAAAATGAAACTCTAACTCTAACTAGGATCAATATTGAAAGTAAACTTGCCAGGTCATTCAAATTTCATCCCTTTTTTCTGAAGCTGCAGAATTATTATTATTTTTTTTTTGCAGACTACATCAGTGAATTCTCATATAAGCTCTCACATACTAATATCATTTAAAAAGTAATTTTTAATATATTTATATCTGTTGCTTTCATTAAAGTGTTTCTAAAGCCTCAAGGTTTTCTTTTACCTTAATGCATTCTCTGCATTCTAAAAAAAAAAAAAACCTTCTGCGCCCATGCCCCCCCCCTCCCTTCCTTATATGGGAGCATAGTGTGCCTGAGCCCCCCCGCCTGGTTCCTCATTACAAGATTTGATTGACTGCAGAAGGAGCCAATGGCTCCTGCTTCTCTCACTGAAACCTGTGAGTGCAGAGAGAGAGAGCTGCTGCACTTCTGCACAGCACTGGATCGAGATTGGGCTCAAGTAAGTATTCAAGAGAGGTGGAGGGGGGTTCCTTGGAGAAGGTTTTTTACATTAATTCAGAGAATGCATTAAGGTTCAAAACCTTCTGCCTTTACCATCACTTAATGCTTATATAAGTGTAGTGGTAACCCCGTAGGGGCTGCTGAGTATTGTGGTTCACCTGTCACCCTGCCCAGTCGGGCATTCACTTCCCAGACATTCCAAGACAATGAACAGTCTGTGAGCTTTGTATTTATGATTTATTGAGGGATTAGAACTTTGATGGGGTATAGGAAGTATGGGATGCCCAGTAACGAACTGTATAATTTACAATGGGACAAACTATGTACCCTCTCTGTCAATATCACTACTCCAGTCTCCTCCAGCACTTCTCTTGCTTGCAGACTGTTACTCTTCCTCTCTCCAGCACATCTCTTACTTTTTAGGCACAGCTAGCACATATGGTTAGGCCCTGCATTGACTCAGCCAGGCCTTAGCAATTGCCTTTTGCAGGCAGGGACCGCGGGCCCCTATATAGGGTTGCCACCTGTCCAGGATTCACCCGGACAGTTCGGGTTTTGAATCATGTGTCCGGGTTTCAGGCGGACTGAAACCCGGACACATTATTCAGATCAGGCTGTGGCTCCTCAAGTAACCAAGATAGTTACACACAAATCTGTTGCCGTCCGGGAGCTATGGGCGGCTGTCTGGGGGTAGGTTCGGCATCACTGGGATGCAGAGTGATGATGTCAGCGATATCAAATTGGGCACAATTACTGTTTACTGGTTGTCCCGGGCGGCTAAAGTGTTCGGGTTTGGCTTGAAGAAAAGGTGGCAACCCTACCCCTATAGTGTAGCAGATAGAAAATTCTGGTGCTAGCTGTCCTAATGGTGGTCTACTGCTCCCAGTCAGGCCTCCTGGCTGCAGCTGCCTGACTCCACTGCCCATGTCACCTCAGTCTTCTCTTCTGGCGGTGCACCCTTCTCTGACTGCATCCTCTCAGTCCTCTCAAGCGTGCCTCCCCAGTCCTCCCAACTGTGCATGTCACTCACCAGCCCTCCTGGGTGCAACTGGTTGTTGCCTCCTGGAGACTTGCCTGGCAGTCCTCTCTTGTTCCTCCTTTGCCTCCTGTCCAGAACCTTCACATTTTCTTGAATGGATCTGTCCTGCACCCCTCCAGACTGGGGAGCTCCCTCAAGGACACTAACAGCCTAGTACTCCATCTCCAGTTGGGCTGACCCCAGGTATTTAAGGAGGCCTGCTTCCTGTCAATCCATGTTGGGGATTGGTCAGGGCTCCTCAGAATACCCCAGATGTATACACCTCCCTTCCACTCCTCTCCTTCTAGCACTTTCTAGAAGGAAAAGGGCGGTGACCGAGAAGTGACACCACCTGTGAGTCACCAGCTGGTACCCTGAGCCGCTCCCAGCCCAGAATGAAAACAAACAGGCTTAGCAACCAGCTAGGCCTGCCTAAATTTACCTACACTGCCAGAGAAGAAAAACTCACTCTAGCACCTCACTACCTAGATGGTGCTACATGGGATTTTAGTAAATAGTCTTACAGCTACTTTAATGTTTAGACATACTAAACTATTCATACAGGAAGTAAAGGAAATATTCTCCAATTGGGTATTAGTCTGCAAATAAAAACCTAACAGAGGTTCTATCTAAAGCACCTTGTCTAAAAATATTTAAAAAATGTTTCGTCCATTATCAGAATCAGAATACTTTATTGATCACAAAGGGAAATTATTGCAACACATACCACACTTAAAAAAGACAACAAAAGATCACAACACTGAACAGAACAAGACACAAAGACATAATACAATTTCCAATAACAGCCACCAGCACCAAATAAAACAAATTAAAACTATACTCTAAAAAACATCCATACAATTAAAATACAGCATAGAATAATTAATGCAAATTAAAAAAATAACAGAAAATCAGACTATCAAAATGCAAATAATACACCACTTTCTCTAGCATTACCCCAAATAATGATTAACATAATACCGACATACCATATGTTGATCGTCACCTCCAGCCCTCACAGGGAAGAATTATTTTAGTTGATGGCCACTGGCAAAAAGGATTTCCTGTGTCGCTCTGAGGTGCAACGTGGTTGTAGCAATCTGTCACTGATCGTACTCTGCAGACTGACCAGTATTGTGGAGTGGATGGGAGGAGTTGTCCAAGATTGAACGTACCTTGAACAACATTCTCCTCTCCAACACCGTTGTTTAAGACTCCAACTCCAATCCAAGTACATTACTGGCCTTGCAAATCATTTTGTTGAGATTGTTGGTGCCAGCCACCCTAAGTCTGCTTCCCCAGCATGCCACTGCATACAGGAGTGCGCTGGCCCCCACAGACACATAAAACATCTTAACCACTTAACAACTGCCCTATAGACAAATGACGTCTACAGAGCGGTTGCTTAATTCTGGGAGGAAGTCTATTGACGTCCTCCCAGAATCGCGCTTCCCGCGCGCCCCCTGGGGCACGCACACGGGAACATCCGTGACCGTCGGGTCCGGGGGACCCGACTGATCACGGATCGTGGTGAGGGTCTTAATTCGTTGGCGAGACATCTGCAGTAAACAGATATCCCGTCAACAATTCACCAATTCTACAAAATACACAGACACCCCCGGTCGCGTGAGGACATACGTCACCGTACGACCCCTTCGTCTGAATCCCACCGACCGTGGTTGTTAGAGTTGTTTTACTAAACGTTCCGGTCATTACATGAACCTAACCTCAACCTCAGAATTTGTTGCCACAACCTCTCCTCTTACAACAAGTTCCATGCAAGTTAGAACCTGTTGAGGAGGGTAGGTGAGGTGTTATGACCAGTCAGACGTCTCATGCTAGTCACTGTCTAACGATGTTGGTGCAACGTGGAGTCTCGCTGTGGACAGAGAATATGTGTA
>BLSH010066357.1:579669-613664 GCA_018402905.1 Glandirana rugosa
GTGTGAGAAATAACCCGTTAACATATGACAATTTTGGGGGAAAAAATAAATAAATAAAAAATTCATTTTGCAAAGAATTGTGGGAAAGAATTACAACTTCAAAAAATTCACTACGCCTCTTACTAAATACCTTGGAATGTCTACTTTCCAAGAAGGGGTCATTTGGGGGGTATTTGTACTTTCCTGGCTTGTTAGGGTCTCAGGAAATGAGGCCGTCAGTAAATCAGGTGTGATCAATATTCAGTGATTGGCACCATAGCTTGTAGACTCTATAACTTTCACAAAGACCAAATAATATACACTAATTTGTTTTTTTTTTACCAAAGATAGGTAGCAGTATAAATTTTGGCCAAAATGTATGAAGAAAAATTACTAATTTGCAAAATTTTATAACAGAAACGAAGAAAAATTCATTTTTTTACAAAATTTTCGGTCTTTTTTAAATTATAGCGCAAAAAATAAAAAACCCAGCGATGATGAAATACCACCAAAAGAAAGCTCCATTTGTGTGAAAAAAAGGATGCAAATTTCATATGGGTGCAGTGTTGCATGACTGAGTAATTGTCATTCAAAGTGTGAGAGCGCTGAAAGCTGAAAATTGGTCTGGTTGTTAAGGGGGTTTAAGTGCCCAGTGGTCAAGTGGTTAAACATCATTTGTCAGATGTCAAAAGACCTCAGTCTCCTCAAAATATAAAGGTGGCCCCTCCTAGAGAGCACCTCAGTGTTCTTGCTCAAGTCCAGCTTATTATCTATGTGCACCCCAGATACCTGTAACTCTAATGTAACATAATGTGGTCTTCCTGTCAGGTAGGCTACAGTTCATGATACAAGGGAGACATATCAGCCTGTATCGCTGCTAGCTTCTCGCCCAAGAGACCTGGCCTGATAGTATCAAAAGCAGAAGTCAAAAACATGACCCTCACAGTGCTTGCAAACTTAGCCAGGTGTGCATACATGCAATTTTGCATGAAGATGATAGCATTCTCAACTCCTAGTCTCGGCTGGTAGGCAAACTGTAAAGGGTCTAAATATTTACTAACCATGGGTCGTAACTGATGTAAAACAAGTCTCTCCAAGTTCTTCATAATGTGGAAGGTTAAAGCCACAGGTCTGTAATCCTTAAAGCCACATGGACATGGTATTTTTGGCACAGGGACCTTTCTTAGAATCAGTTTGAAGACTTGTTGAAAGACACTCCCCAGCTGGTCTGCATATTCCTTGAGCACCCTGGGACTGACGCCATTAGGGCCTGCTGAATTTCCTTCCTTACGTCTCCTCAACTGTCTACTCACCCGATCAGCTGTAAATCACATTGATGCACTTTTCTGCAAAGGAGGGGTAGAATTGTTCTTATAAAAATAACAACCAGTAACGCTATCTAATAGGGGGAAATCAGAACACACACTAAATGAGGAAGGACATCTAGTATGAGTAATGGAGGGTACTTTCCTCAACTCTGCTCTCCTACAATTTTGTGTTAAATCTTAGGGAGTCAAAGCCAGGGCCTCCAAATCAAACCTATTAAATAAATGATTTAGTTCATTTGCCTTCTCCACATAGTGTCTCCGCCAACTGGCCTAAGACCTGTAATGGCTCTTATGCCACTCCAGACCTCTCACACTTTTGCTTGAGTTTACACTTCAACTTTCTTCTAGATTTCTCCTTGGCCTCTCTAATCGTTATCCTCAGGTGCTTCCGAATCATTTTGAACTCATCTCTATTGCCCCCTCTAAAAACCATCTTCTTGGAGTTAAGAATATCCTTCATATACCTAGTTACCAACGTTTATAGTTTCAGTTGTCCCTTGTTCAGGGTGAGCTACAATCTCAATCTCACACGTATTTATTGCAACAGAAACATTGGTGCATTACTCATTTTTAAATTACCGAATTAGCTTCATTCAGATAAATCAATCTATAAAATGATATTCTGTTAAAGAATCCAATCCAATCCAATCTTGGGTCATACATTGTACGATTACCTGCAGAATGGACAAATCTGCTTGTGTTTATATTCAGGATTATAGCTGACAGCTCAGTTTGAACGTTGGCATTGGCTGTTTGGGCATTCAAACGAATGCCCAAATTTCTGCCCATGTGACTCCTTGTTCAGCTATATAGAAGCAGTATTTCTACCAATTCTATATATGATAGCTTCCCACTGTCAATAACTCCTAAGGAAGCAAAACTTTCTGTCACCCACTGCATCCCTAGCAACCACTGCTGTCACTGGCACATTGCTTGCATGGCTGGGAATCCCCATTTCCTGACCAGCCAGGATGCATGCTCAGATTAGGAACCTGAAATCAATTTTAAAGGGGACCTCACACATTGTTTTAGTATTATATTGCATGACTTACCCCCTTAAAATATGTACCAGGCTCAAAGGTGATATTTACAAAGAAATGAAAAATTATAGTTTTAATTGCCAGCATATGACATATCCTTTTTTTAAAGGCACATAGACCCCTTCAAAGGCCCCCAAATATTTTGGAGAGGCCTGTGTGCTTCTTTTTTAGATAGAAACCAGAAGGAAAATGTAATTTGCTGGAAATTAAAAAACAGTTTTCTTTAGTAAATGCTAAAAAAAAATAACTGCCCCCGGCTAAATTTAATTTTTAATAAAAGTCTTATTTTGCACTGGTATATGTTCCCCAGTGCAGTGCCCACCTTCAATGCTATTTTTTTGACAACCGCCTGCCTTAGAAAAAGGACAGTTTGATTTGACAGTTTCGACTCCTTTTGATTTTAGTGGGATTTCGGGTTCGGCATCCAAACATCTTGGTTGTTCCCCGAACCCTGCTTGAACTGAACCCAGGGTTGTTTGGCTCATCACTATTTAGGGGAATCAAAAAAAATTGCAAACTGCCGATTTGCTTGCTTGCGAATCAATTTGCTCGATTTGTGAATCGATTGGCTAATCACTATGTCTGATTTCATTGGGACAGTTTCTGTCTTGTTTTCTGCCTTCATCTCTCCTCTTGCCGGTCTTGCTCTTTATAATCTGTTACAATGGCACACATAAGCAATCATGCAAGTCACCACCTGCCATAACAATTAAATGATCGCCTTTCCACGGTCCCTCCATCGATCCTTTTAATACATCTTGGGCTGCTCCACTCTATATTCCACAATCCCATAATCACCTTTTCAGGACTATTAAAGTCAAGTCAGAAGGAATCATTGACTTATTGTCAACTGATCCAATCTGCTACCTTAATGTAAAACCGGCTGCATGTTAGGCCACTCAGATAATAATAGAATTGAGTTTACTTATTCATTATAACATAAGCTTGTAGGTGAACATTGCTTTTGTGATGGCTTCATTTATCAACATCTTTATGAAAGATTATGACTTTATGCTTCTAAAAATGCAAACAAAAAAAATTGCTTACCCCGTTAATTTATTTATAGTACAAAATATATCATCAATAAGGATGAGGAAGATTAGCAGTTTCCTTTTCCAGAAATAAAAAGGAAAATCAGGATATCTGGATGATTTTTTACCATTTTGGCTAAATGTTGAAGGTGAAATTAAAGCAAAACTGAACTCAAACAGTGAAAGATATATGAAGGTATGTTATGTGTAAGCAGGTGTGGGCTGTAGGATATTCACCAACCTCAGTGTGGCACTGTGCTATTTCTCTGGGCTGGCAGAAAACCATTGATGACTAAATGTCCCTTGCTATGGGTTCCAGGCAGCCATCTTGGTGAGGACAGCAATGCTATTGGATACCGAAATCCTGAGAGATTTGGGCAGCCATCTTGACTCAGAATTCCATACCTAGAAGAATCTACATAATTTGAGCACCCACAATGCAGGAGTAAGATAGGGACTGAGCTCCACTTGTTAGGGAGGGGGTAGGGATAGAATTAGGGAGGGGTACCTGTTAAGGAAAGAGTAGATTTTCCCTTAAAAAGTGTCTCTTCTGTCAGCTTCCTACTACAACTTCTCACTGGCAGCCGGATATTGGGGATTGCAGTGTGACCAATCTATATCATAGCTCCCTCCTAGAGAGGTGCTCATCTGGCATTCTTTGGTTTGCAAGTGCTTGGTATATTATTGTTGAAAAGTGCCTCATGGATAAGCAGTTCTCTTCTTCTGCCTGAACAAGTGAATGACCTACAACATCTATGGTGCCAACACTGTAACTTGCCTTATTCCTATGACATTCAATTTCTACAATATAACAAAGTTTAGGTGTCCAGCTTTTGGAAATTTTGGATTCTACTACTGTCTACAATGATAAACTGAGCTTTAACTGCACCCACAGTACACCGACACACCAATACCAGATGTATACATTTTATTACAACAAACAGACTGAAGAGCAGTAAAAGCAATAGAGTGGTAAAGCATTATCATTCAGTAATGCCATGAAATTAAAATTGGTGTTAATTCTCTTTATGACTAGTTAACGGTCATGCCTGATATGCACTGGGTGAATGGGGTATGATGCTGCAAGGGATAATAAACAATACACAGTGCAACCATTAGGCTCAGCCTGAAGTAAATTGGATGCAGCTGATTTTGGGGTCTATGCACAACTTTAAACACCAACTTGTAGGTGAGAGTGCTGCGTGGTGCCGTGGCAATAAAACTCACAGTTACAGTGCGATGAAGTAACTTGTACTGAAATAATGCAAAGACAGTTAAAAAAAACATCGGGTGGGAAGGCAGCCCAGCCGAGAACACTCACAGTTCCAACAGCCTGTATAAAGCAGGTTTCAGCAGAACTGACAGCTAGAGAGGGACAGAATGAAACCTGGCTTGAGCCCAAGCAAGTAGATGTCCAGAGAGGTTGCGCTTTCCCTCCTCATCAGAAACTTTTCTTTACCGCTAGTAGTGTCCCTAACAGACAGGGTATCTTTCCCTATGCTACCCACTCACATAAAGAGCACCAAGCCCAGGCACTAAGGTTTTAAATAGACTCTGTCACACCTAATTTGGCTGCTAGAGTCACATGGGGTGGCAGTAATAAATAGGATAGCTTCCCCAGTGATCCAAGAAAACCATAGAGGAACACAGTTCCTCTTGACTTTCCCCTCCAACAACAGTGCCGCTGCAGAAGAGCACCATCTGTCGTGGAGAACGTTTAGACTGCACCTGCCTACAAGCTAACCACTGGACAGTGGCCCTTTAAACTTTAAACTGGTGAAGCACTTCAAGTGAAGGTATTTAACTTGAGTGAAGGTATTTGTAATCCACAGGTAAATGTATCTTTCGAAATTGCCCCAAAACCTCCAACAGTGAAAGAATGGAATATTCCCATTAAAAACAAAAAGCTCCACCTACCACCAGCAGTAGTGTCCAGTAAATGTAGGCAAAGTTAAACACACAAGTAGTTGGCCAAGAGCCTAACCACTCCAAAGTTTAACAAATGTCCTCACAGATCCAGTCTGTCCTCTGAGACAGTTCTTGCAAGCTGGATAGAAAAGGATGAAAAGTAGCCTGCAATGTTCTAGCTGCAAAATGGTGGGTGAGGAGTAGGCCATAATGTCAATATAGCCTGCATGTACTTCCTTGCTCATATCCTCAGGGTTCTCCCTTTTTCCAGGGTTTGGCTTTAACCCAAGCTCACAGTCCACTCTGCTTCCTGCTCTGGTCACCTATCCCTAAGCCCTAATGAGCTTCTTCCATGCCCCCTACTTACAGACCATACTGCCCACTTCTTGCCTGTCCCCATAGGGTACTGTAAAGCCAGCTTCCCCCTTCCTCCCTGCAGGTCTGGTGGACAGAGCCTAAGTCCTTTCTGCAGTTGCAGCCAATCACAACATTGATTCCTCCCCTCACCTTATGGCCTGTCTATCAATGGCTAAGGGAAGCTGTGGCGCAGCAATAAAGTACATCTCCCACTGTTTAAAGGGGCCATCAGCAAAGGCTACATAGGGTACATCTTACAATTGTAATTTTTTTCTTGATTTCCTTTTGAAAAATAGCAGAGTGTAAAATTAGTAATTTTATCAAGAGAAATGTATGGGGGCTGCTTTTTCTGGCCCTTTTTTGAGCATGCTATTTGCCTGGTTGTGTCTGGCTTCAATATTTATGAGTCAAAAACCCAGCACAACCAATGTTCAGGCACAAAGACTCAGAAAGCATTGAAGCCAAAACATCAGCAAGACAACCAGGGAACTAACAGTATAAATGGAAAGACCAGCAAGCATAGCCTCCAAACTTTTCTTTACCACAGAGACATTTTAAGGTGAAATTAAGTTTACCGATATCACTCCACTCATCTCTTGGTGTTCGAGTCTCTGAGTGACGTGAGGGGTCAATAGGTAATTCACCATTTGGGTTTTGCACCACAAATAAATTATACATTTTTGGTGAATCAAACTCTTCAATAAAATATTTTCTTTAAGCTCCATATGATATGAAACTGAGTTATGAGCTTTGAAAATGAAAAAAAAAAGTTTTGGAAATTTATCATGCTAAAACTTGTGGTCTAATTGATGTAATGTTGAGTGACACTGTATTAAACAAATACCCACTGCAGGTTAAAAACTGACCAGAAAACTATTTCTCCCTATTAGATGTAATGTCACTTTGCCGAGAAACGTGCTGTAAAGTTTAACAGTTTTGTCAGCCAAACCATGCATGGTGGCAGCTCCCTAACCATAGACGACAAGTCTCTGGTATCCTGTTAACTTGTTATCATTCTGTTTTGAATAATTTTCATGTGACATTTTTTACTATTTTATGCAGAGCAGTCATGGCAACGTGTGTCTAAGAAGGAAAGCTTCAGAAAGACAGAAAATGTCTGTGCAACTACACTCGAGCTAAGCAAGCTGGTTAACCATTTCAGCCCCGGAAGGATTTCCCATGTTAGGAGCAGAGCACTTTTTGCGATTCGGCACTGCATTGCTTTAACTGACAATTGTGCGGTCGTGCCCAAACGAAATTAGCGTCCTTTTTTCCCACAAATAGAGCTTTCTTTTGGTGGTATTTGATCACCTCTGCGTCATTTCTGATCACCGCTATAAACAAAAAAACATCGACAATTTTTCAAAAAAAAAATATTTCTTACTCTTTGCTAAAATACAAATCAAAAAATATATAAAAAAACAAATGTATTCATCGGTTTTGGCCAATTTATATTCTTCCTCATATTTTTGGTAACAAAAATCGCAATCAGCGTTTATTGATTAGTTTGCGCAAAAGTTGTCGCATTTACAAACCATGAGAATTAATTTCTTGCGTTTTTACAATTTTTTTTTCTTTACTAGTAAAGGCGATGATCTGTGATTTTTATCAGGACTTTGATATTGGGGCGGACATGTTGGACATTTTTGACACTTTTTTGTGACCAATGACATTTATACAGCGATCAGAAATTTAAATATCCACTGATTACTGTATAAACGTCATTGGCAGTAAGGGGGTTAACCTGGGGGGGCGCTGTAGGGATTAACTGTGTTCCCTGGGCGTGTTCTAACTGTGAGGGGGCTGGGCTGTCAGGGGTATAAGAGACCTAACTGATCCCAGTGACAGGGATCAGTAGATCTTTTAGATGCTGCCTGACAGCATGGGGAACCACCGTGTTTACTTTGTCGATTCCCCGTATCTCTTCAGTGGGAAGCAATCGTGGCTCGCTGGCGGACATCGGGTCCGCCCGAGCTGTGGGCACACTCCTGCAGAGTGCGGCATGCGCAAGCCACCTTTTAAAGACGGCAATTCGCGGGACGCTGCCACTCTGCAGCAGAAGAAGTATGCGAGGCGGTCGGGAACCGGTTAAACAGCTAAATATACAGTTGAATATATGGGTACAGTTTGCAATCCAGGTACCTGTCATGCACCTGGTTAGAGGGGGGGGGGGTCGAAGTGATGAGAGTGCTTCCCTTATGGCTCTGACCCAAACATTCCTGGAGGTAATGACAGGTAGTGCAAGGCACAAAGGGGCATGGGTGCCGATAGACCAGTTTGCTGGTTGCTGCTCTGAGGGGTGATCAGTAGGGTAGTTCTCAGGCTGGGAAAAAAGGGTTTCAGAAAGAACAGAAGGAAATAGTGTGGAAAAGGAGGTCAAGTCCAGAAGCTGGCAAGATGCTGACACCCCCAGCTTGTTGGCAAGATATAGACAGCAGGAAAGGAACTGGAGCAGCATTGTTGAGGTCAGGGGCCAAGCTGAGGTCATACACAATTGGTCAGTATGATTCAGCCACAGACATACACAGTGGATAAGAACTGACAAAGGCAGTAAAGTCAGGACAAGGAGTATCACATACCTGACAGGAGACTGAGCTGACGAAAGGGATCCCCTTGCGGCTCAGTGCAGAGCACCCCTGAAGGGTTGTTGTCCTGTTGGAAGGTGAACCTCTGCCCCAGTCTCAAGTCTTTTGCAGACTCTAACAGGTTTTCTTCTAAGATTGTCCTGTATTTGGCTCCATCCACTCTGGCCAGCTTGCCTGTCCCTGCTGAAGAAAAGCATCCCCACAACATGATGCTGTCACCACCATGTTTCACGGTGAGGATAGTGTGTTCAGGGTGAGGTGCAGTGTAAGTTTTCCGCCACACATAGCGTTTTGCTTTTAGGACAAAAAGTTGAGAAATAGATAAGCCATTTACCGTAATACTGTCTGAGTGCAATAGAGATTAGGCATGTTCAGAGAATAAGTAACCTGGAGTTGGGCAAATATAGTTTTCATTTTTAAGTGCAGCATGCTCAGTAATGTGTTAGGCTATAATTTCCATGTATTTGTTACACAGATCAGCCTCTGCTGTGTAATAAAGTTTATCTGTTAATAGTACGTACTAGTAAGTTACAGTGTTACGATATGATCACTGAGTAGACTAAAGACATAACCTTAGCCCAAGGATTTGACCAGGACCTGACTCTGAACTTGCAACATCCTCTGTGTCTGGCAGTGTCTCTTTTCACTGAACCACCTGAGATGCTGGACAGCTTCCTGGAAAACTCCTTGAAAATCTTGAAAAACCTTGAACTCTTTGATCCTCCCATGAACTTCCCATTTAGGCCATGCCTGTTTGCCAGCCAATAGCGTGCTTGATGCACTCCTGCTGCCGTTTGTATCTTTGCTACAACATGTTACCAAACTTTGGCTTGTTCCTTGACTATACTTCTGCTTGATCCCAACCTGCAACCACTTGTTACTGACCTTTGGCTTGGTTACTGACCATGCTTTTGCTTGACCCCTACCTGTTACATCTGATACTGGATCCCGGCTTGCTCACCCCCTGGTGAGATGATCCTGAGGACCGTGACCTGGTACTAACACACAGCAAAACCCATATCCACCATAAAAACACCAGGAGCTCTGGTGAATATTATTCAGTCCTTAGACCCCGCACCCCAGGAGAGTCTGCGTAATCTGCCAGGGTGACCTGCTTGTATACTTATCCTGCTGGTCTGTGGGAGCCTCTCTACTGCTATAGCTTCTGGTCTCTGGGCCTGACCCCTGACCATACCAGATTGCTCATTAATGTGTCCTTTTTTTGCCCATGCAGGATTACTTACCTAACCTTCCCTCCCCAGCAGCATATACTCATATGTGTGTATGTATATAATGTATATGCGCTGCTATGCATAAACAATATTTACTAACTACATAAACAGCATCTATAACATCTAGTAAATACGCTATATGGCCAACAATTGGCCAACAATTTATGGATATTCTCACTATTTTGCCCATCCTGCATGTCCATTACCATGCAACAGACCCTGCTCTGGAGACAACAACACCTCTGCTCACATGTGTGTATGTGCCCCCAGTTCAGCTTGGTGCCGTCTGTTTTAACTTCTTTGGCCCAATTGTCTATGGTGCCTCTGGTGCACTATATTACCATCACAAGCCCAGGGCCCTAGGCTTATGCTAGTCCAGTCTACATTGGCCTTGTACTGAGCACTCTGAAAGTTGACTCTGACTCTTGGATTTCTCTAATATCTGCTGCCTGCCCTGACCTCTGGTTACATAGTTACATAGTTAGTGAGGTTGAAAAAAGATACAAGTCCATCAAGTCCAACCTATGTGTGTGCTTTTATGTCAGTAATACATTGGCCCATCTAATAGTTTTTTGAAATATCTATGCTCCCAGCTGAAACCACTGTTTGTGGAAGAGAATTCCACATCCTCTACACAGTTTAAGGTTAAACAGCCTTTCTTCTAGTATTAGTGAATGGCCGCGTGTCTTTGTATGCTCCCTTGCGCAGAATAGTTTTGTCCCTATTGTGGGGTCACCAGTACAGTATTTATACATTGAAATCATATCCCCTCTCAAGCATCTCTTCTCCAGAGAGAATAAGTTCAGTGCTTGTAATCTTTCCTCATAATTAAGGTCCTCCAATCCCATAATTAGCTTTGTTGCCCTTCTCTGAACCACACTAGACCATTCCAAGTACTCCCTATTTATCCCCACCCTCTGGCCTCTCCCCTGTAACCAGTTTTCACTCCATGTACTCATCCTGATCCATGCCGACAGACCTTTGTTTGTACATTAAGCTTTTATTGGGAACTGTATCAAATGCTTTTGCAAAATCTAGATACACCATGTCTACAGGCCTTCCTTTATCTAGATGGTAGCTCATCTCCTCAGAGAAGGTTAATAGATTGGTTTGGCAAGAACGATTTTTCATGAAACCGTGCTGATTACTGCTAATGATACCATTTTCATTACAATAATCTTGTATATAATCCCTAATTATTCCCTCCAAGAGCTTGCATATTATTTACGGTAAGCTAACTGGCCTGTAGTTCCCAGGGATATATCTTGGTCCTTTTTTATGTATTGGTGCTACATTGGCTTTTCTCTAATCAGCTGGTATCATACCAGTCAGTAGATTGCTCTTAAAAATAAAGTACAATGGTCTGGCAATTTCTTGACTGAGTTCCTTAAGGACCCTCCAGTGTAAGCCATCTGGTCCTGGTGACTTATTAAGTTTTTTAAGTCTATTCCTAATTGTATCCTCAGTTCGCCATGAGGGTGCTTTCTGTGATGTGTCGTGAGGACCAGCATTGTAGTTTTGGATACTTGAGCTCCCCATTTCCTTTGTGAATACTGAGGAGAAAAATAAGTTTAACACCTTTGCCATCTCTCCATCATTTGTAACCAGATTACCTTCATCATTCTTTATGGGGCCTATATGATCTGACTTCCCTTTCTTACTATTTATATACTTAAAGAATTTCTTGGGATTCTTTTTACTCTCCTCTGCTATGTGTCTTTCATGTTCTATCTTAGCCGCCCTGATTGCACCCTTACATTCCTTATTGCATACCTTATAAAGATGGAATGCCGACAGAGACCCCTCAGCCTTGTATTTTTTGAAGGCCTTCTCCTTTGCTTTTACTGTATATGTGCTTTTATGTCCGAGTTAAGCACCCTGGTCTTTAATTAGCTCTTTTAAATTTATTTCCCATTGGGATACACTGGCTAATACCTTTGTTTAGTATGTTCTTGAAGCACTCACATTTTTCCACCGTGTTCATTGTTCCTAGAATTTTATCTCAACTAACATCTTCCAGCAAGAAGTTGGCTCTCTTAACATTCAGTGTTTTTGTATTCCCCTTATGTTTCCTATTTGTGTAATTTATACTGAAATAAATTGCCAACACTTGCCGGGTGAGATCCCAACTCTCCTTTAGTATGGAGAGTCTTCTCAGTGTTGATCCTGCATTATGCTTTTTCAGTTGCCTGCCTTAACCTCCGCTTGACCTTGGATTACACTTTGTCTGCTGCCTGTCCTAACCTTTGCTTGATCCTGGATTAGTCTAATCCTCTGCTGCCTGCCCTGACCATAGCCTGTCTTTGGCATTTACTTATTGTCTGCCACCTGCCCTGACCACCACCTGCCACTAGACTTCGTTTAGGGATACTAATCTGCTGTGTTAAAGTGGAGTTCCACTCGTTTTTCAGTATATTAAAAGTCAGCAGCTACAAAAAGTGTAGCTGCTGGCTTGTAATAAACAGCCACTCACCTGTCCCACAGATGCGGCTGCCCGAAGCTTGCTCCTCTCTCCCGCCTCTACGCATTGTAAGTGTGGGCGCCCGGCTGTGATAGTTTGCAGCATCTTCCCAGAAGATTGCAGAGAGGGTGGGGAAGAGGAGGAGTCACCTAGGCAGCGAGGATTGGACAACAGGGGGAGCTGGGTACCTGTCAAAACTAGGTGCTCACTCCCCCCCCGAAAAAAAATTACATGCCAAATGTGGCATGTCAGGGGGTAAGGATTGTTTAAAGGGGAAGTTCCATTAAGTGGAGGTATCGGCATATAGCCTGCAGCTGCAAGTACCACTTTTTAGAGCGGGTTGTCGGCTATCTGGCGAAAATGGCCAATCCGGCTCAGGAGCCACTCGCCCATTATCCCCGGGGGCGGGAGGGGACATCCCCCCTCCCGCCGCCTTTCGCCACTCTTCTCCGGCCTCCTGTCCCACAGGGAGACCGGAAGCTACAATCCGGCGTGTCCGCCGGCTAGAAGGAGACCTGAAGTCACGCCCGCATATGAAAACGGTGTTCAAACCACACATGTGAGGTATCGCCGCGATCACCAGATTGTGAGCAATAATTCTAGCAAAAGACCTCCTCTGCACCTCTAACCTGGTAACCGCTAAAAAATTTTAAAGCGTCGGCTATGGAGATTTTTAAGTACCAGAGTTTGTCGCCATTCCGCAAGTGTGTGAAATTTTCAACCGTAACATGTATGGTATCTATTTACTCGGCGTAACATCCTCTTTCACAATATACAAAAAAACTGGGCTAACTTTACTGTTGTCTTATTTTTTAACTCAAAAAGCGCCTGAAAGACCATTGCGCAAATACCGTGTCACAGAAAGTACTACAACAATCGCCATTTTATTCTCTAGGGTGTTTGAAAAAAATATATAATGTTTGGGGGTTCTAAGTAATTTTCTAGCAAAAAAAAACATTTTTTTTAACGTGTAACCAACAAATGTAAAAAAGGGCTCCGGTGGGCAAGTGGTTAAAGTCCGTGCCTGATACTCCTGAAGACAACAGGTACTCGTTCCTTTTCTTTAACACAGTCCCTTGTGTTACTTGGCTGGAAATAGCATTGGTGTTAAGTCCTGGGGCAACCCAGTACGAATAGGACAGCTCACCTTAAGGTAATGGGATAGTTAACGTTTAAGCTACACTAAGCTATAATTTCTGACCTCTGGTACTCAAGCAAGCGTTACAAACACAACACCTATGTGAGCTTATTGGAAATCCCATTGATATGGAGTTAGCCCCCCACCCCACTTGTGGCTATAACTGTCTCCATGCTTCTACCAAGATTTTAATATACAATTTTGCAATGTATCGGTGGGGATTTGGGCACATTCCAACCAAAGAACACTTGTGAGGCCAGGTACTTATGTTTGAGAAGAACCGACTCGTAATTGGTGTTGCAGTTCATCCAAAAGATGTTCAGTAGGGTTGAGGTCGGGGTTTTGTGCAGGACACTCAAGTTCACACACCAAACTAATCACACCATGTCTTTATGGGGCTGGCTTTGTGCACCTAAAGTCAATAATTTGGTCATATAATGTATTTCTTACATCTCAAGCTCAGTTAAACTGCACCTCCAGATTGCATCCTCACGTCTGTGCTGCAGTTAAACAATAAGAACAAAGCCACCCTTATGATTTCCAAGCTGCTGTTCATTCAGACATTCAAGGAGAACGCTGGTCACTTTAACATGTTCAATTTAAAACTTCTTTCAGAAGTGAATTCATTATATTAAACATGCGCTGTTTACACTAATATATTGTATTTCTTGTTTTCTTTCTGTCTCATTATGCTCTTTGCAGTGTTGTACAGCAAGAAGCAAATGAAGGCGAGTTCATGTTTCCATGGCCTGAGGGTCAACAAAGTGTAGAATTCTTTATCCATTAATAATATGTGCCAGTAATGAGCTACAATGATAAAAACAGATAGTTCCTTAAGCAAATCGACTCAGAAATCCAGTGAAATTCATATGATAATGATACATTATTCCTCCATGGAAGCCATTTGACTGTTTGTGAAATATGGTAACCAGGTGTTTTGATGCTAATTCACTAGTAACATATTCTGCGCTAATAAGCGGGAAAAAAAGTTAATGAGCCCAAATATAAATGTCCTTTGACAGGATGCATTGGTTTCTGAGCTGCTGACAGAAAGAGTTGCTTTGTGAGAGATGGTTTCCCCTAGGGATGTAATTTGATTTAATTTTTGCCAAATTAGATTAGTCAAAATGGGTTTACAATCCTCCAGGGTGACTACGTGTTCTTGATAGGATGATGACTTATTTTAAAGTAAGAAACTTTTGAATAAATTACATCTGCTTTCCACATACTCAGGACCGCTCACTTTTAATTAATGCCCAGGGTTAATGAACAGCCAGGAGAAAAAAACAGGTTTAATCCGCGGTTATTGTAATAAATGTTTGCAATATATGTTCCTACTTACATTTTATGATCTAGGGAAAAAAATAAGCACTATTTATTTTAATAAACTGCCTTACGGGGAAAAAAAAGAGTATTGCTAAAGTAATACCTTTAAGTGGTGAAAAAATGTCTTAAGATGCAAGCTTTCGGAACACTAGTCCCCTTGTTGAAGAATGCTAGTAGATTAATATTAGCAAAAAAAACAGGATCAATTTTATTTTACATTTTAATGTTTGGGGTTTCTTTAAAATAATGATTTGTAGCTGTTCAGTTAATTCAATTACTGTTGACTTATTCAATACCTCTGCTGGGAGTCTTTTCCAAGCATCAACTACTCATCTGGTAAAAGAATACTTTCTATGGTTAGTGTTGAACTTTCCCTCTGCTAGTCTGAGGTCCCACATATATGCCCATGGTCTTGATCCAAGCCTTATATTGATATGACTGAACTCCTCAACCTTACTCCAATCCTTAATGTATTTATAGGTTTCAGTAATGTCCTTCCTTTCCATTCTTTAACCAAGACTGTACATATTAAGTTCCCGCAGTTTCTCCTGATATGTTTTATGCCTCAGACCTTTCAATGTTGTTACTCATCCCTATACTCGTTCTATCTTAAACTTTTTTTGTAAGTGAGGCCCCCCAGAACTAAACATCTATTTAGAGCTGTCAGGACCTCCTTTTTCTTGCTGGTGACCCCTTCTAGTGATAACGAAAGATCTTCTAGAGTAATCATTTTCTCGTTCCTCCTGCTGGTGACCCCTTTAGTGATAACTAAAGATCTATATAGAGCAATCATTTCCTTCGTCTTCCTGCTGGTGATCCCTCTAGTGATAACCAAAGATTCAATAGAGGAATCATGACCTCCCCCCACCTGCTGGTGACCCCTCTAATGATATAAAGATCTATATAGAGGAATCAGGACCTCCTTCCTCCTAGTGGTGACCCCTCTAGTGATATAAAGATATATATAGAGGAATCAGGGCCTCGGTCCTCCTACTGGTGACCCCTCTAGTGATATAAAGGTCTATATAGACAAATCGGGTGCTCCTTCCACCTGCTGGCGACCCCTCTAGTGATAATGAAAGATCTACATAGAGAAATCAGGTTCTCCTTCCACCTGCTGGTGACCCCTCTAGTGATAATTAAAGATCTATATAGAGGAATCAGGACCTCCTTCCTCCTACTGGTAATTCTTCTAGTGATAACCAAAGATCTATATAGAGGAATTGGGGCCTCCTTCCTCCTGCTGGTGACCCCTTTAGTGATAAAGAATGATCTATATAAAGGAATCAGGTCCTCCTTCCTCCTGCTGGTGATCCTTCTAGTGATAATTAAAGATCTACATAGAGGAATCAGGACCTCCTTCCTGCTGCTGGTGACCCGTCTAGTGAAAACTAAAGATCTATATAGGAGAATTAGGACTGCCTTCCTCCTACTGGTGATTTCTCTAATCTGTCTCAGGCAGGCAGGCAGGCAGGTTCCACTGTTCTCTCTCTTTACATAACTTCGGCTTCGGAGTCCCTTATCATGTGTTAAATGTTCATTTGCTAAACAAATATTTGTAAATTTGTAAATTAAATTACCGTAAATAATAATGATATGAAATATCTGCTTTAAAATGTAAAACAAATAGTTAACCCAAATCATTATAGCCAACTCCAGCTTGAGCAAAGATTTAACATTATCAGTATTATTTAGGAAGACAGCGAAAGGTCCAACAATCAAGCACCGCATCCTATGTACCACCATGGACTTCTGAGGTGCTCACAGACAACAGACTAATTGTTTCCACAAATTTTATTAATGAAAATTGATTAAAACTATGTATAAATGCAGTGCACATGTTCGGAAGCTCCAGGATGGACCCTTGAGCCCGAAGCTCCACACTTCCCAGCCTGAACGGCACCCATAGCACCCTAATAAGCTCCTGGGACACACACCCTTTGGCGATCCGGACCCCCAAACCTCCACAGGGTCACCCCCTATATGTCCAGAGGATCGGCTAGGAGGGACCTCAGTTCAACTCGGCAAGTGTGCTCGGGTGTATCAAGATGGCCGCCGCAGCCCAGCTGCAAACACCATGCACAGAGCGACAGCTTGAAAACAGGCAAGTGGTCACCCCTACTACCCTCACATATACTCCAGCCAAACAGGGCTGCAGTCAACAGCCCCTAACTCCTTCCCCAGCTCCAACTGAGTCCTTACTTAACCGCTCATTTGGCGACAGGGGCTTTTCACCAGCAGGGGCCGCACTAGGCCCCCATCAGGAGGTCTCCTCACCAGCTATCCCTAACCAGGACTCCCTCTTTCAGGCAGAAGATCTTTACCTCAAGCTATCAGAGCTGCTGGAGAGAGGCCTAACTAACACAGCAGCAAAAATAACTGGGGATATTAAATCTGACTTTCAAAACCTGGGAGCCAGGATGGAAGCCATTGAAAATAAATTAGACAAAACTGTGGCTGTCACTAATCAAAATTCGGACCTTATGCAAACTCTCCAGGATCAGCTTGATACAGCCCTCTCTAAGATTGACGATCTAGAAAATAGATCCAGAAGGTATAATTTCAGGATCAAGGGGATTCCAGAGATAGTCAGAGATGCTCCCCTTGCAGTCCAAGACGTAATTAAATTCTTGATCTCTAACATTCCACAACATCGCTTGGAACTAGACAGAGCCCACAGGGCTCTAGGACCCCCCAGGAAGGATGGTTCCCCAAGAGACATCATTGCAAAACCACACTATTATGCGGTCAAGGAGGAGGTCATGACGCAATAAAGAGCCACAAAACAAGTGACATATCAAGGTCACCCGGTTCTCATCTTTGCGGATTTATCCCCCTTCACAATTCAGCGAAGAAGGGCCCGGAAACCATTACTCTCAGTTCTTGCCCTAAAAGACATCAAGTAATGGTGTACTTTCCCCACCATTCAAGGTTAAGCAATATTCCTTTTCACATCTTCAGGAGGGAGAGAAAATCCTTCTAGCCCTGAAGCTCATCACCCAGGAAGCAGACATGGACACCTCCAACCTCAGTGACAACTCCTCCAATTGTCCATCACCCGCAAGTCCTCTGATCTCTCTCTGGAACAAATCTAAAACCAAGAGATCAAAAGACAATGGCCCAACTTGAGACTTCCACCGGATCCCAACCCTTACCCAGACATCCCTTACCCTCCTCAGGGCTTGGATCTCAGGATCTAATGTTCCAGTTGAAGTGAGCTGTGACTCACCGGCTTCTATTTTTTCCAGCTGAGCGTTTATGAGGCCATCTATGAGACTACCGCTTCAACCACAACAGTATTACCCTGTGCTCCCTGGACTTTTCTAATATTCTCTTCATCATGCAAAGGGGAACTGGCCTCCTAATTCCTTTACTCTACAGTGTCTGTATATAGATCTCTGGGGGGGCGGGATACCTTCTAGCCCCTTAAACACTTTGATGGCGGACTACATGGGCACACTCTATCTTGACTAAACCCCCTGGGGAAGTAGATATCGGGCCCCCTGGAGACTTAAATATCGCCCTGGATTTAAGGAGCAGATGCCCTCTCAGGAGGATGGGCTTGGATTCCTTGGTGGCACACCCTAGTTTATGGACAAAACTCTATACATATATAGCTGGAAGTTTGGTTACTGATTTGATAACCCTTCTTTATGGGTTTGATTCCCTTCCCCCCTCCCTCTCTGAGGCGGGGGGGGACTGCCCCACAATTTTCCCGGAGTTAGTAAGTACCCCCTACATGTTGACAGTTATTGATGTTTACTGTTTGCTTCAGCTTCTATTTTAAAGGGCGTCCAGGCTTGGGATGTTGCCCATGCACCTCCACTTACCCCTCAGACCCCTTATTTGCTCTGCGAGATAGGTTGTCTGAAACCTGCAGTTCAGACGTTTCTGCAGAGCAGATCCGGGGGGACTCTCTTCTCCCCTAGGCCCTGCCCTATCCCCTCAGGGGATGTTTTACACAGCTTTCTCATCATTTCTGTCTTTCCTTTTCCTCCCTTTCAGTTTTCCTTTTCTCCTCCTCTTTGGTCACTCTGAAGCCTGTATGAAATTAATATTTTCTTGTTTCTCAGTCATTAGCCAGATTTACCTCAAGAAAGCCAATAGTTCATACGCCTTCGCAGCCTGGGTCTCTTCAGACTAAAAATTAAGTAGAAGCCATCTCAAGGTAAGTGATGTGGCACGTGACAGCTCTCATTACTTCCTGCTCCATGGCTAACACCTTACTGTCAAACCTCCAATTAGCCACACACAATGTGGAAGGCCTCAACTCCCTTATCAAAAGGTAGAAAATATTTGACAGCTATCGTTCCCACAAATTAGACAATGTTATGATCCAAGAAACCCACTTCCTGGCTTGGTACAGTCCTCAATTTGTCGACCACCATTATCCTATCTTCTACCTAGCAAACGCTGAAGGTAAAACCAAAGAGGTTGCTATAATTTTTTCCAAATCGTGTAATTTCATTTGGAAGGCGGATTATAAAGATCCAGATGGCAGATTTATTTTGGTTAAAGGGTATATAGGTGACCACTTGTATTCATTGGTCTCCTATTATGCCCCAAACAAAGAACAATTTAATTTTTTTCAATCCATGATGAATACCCTGAACCCCCTATTGGAGGGAACACCCATTCTAGGAGGGGATTCCAAGGGATGGATAAGTCCAATGCCTTCAAAGCTATTCTAACCTGTCCCACCAAGGTTAGCCTTAAATTAGCTAAACTGATTCATGCTAAGGGACTAGCTGACGTCTGGCGAGAACGTAATCCAACAAAGCGAGACTACACTCACTACTCCTGCCCTCACCAATCCTATGTTAGAATCAGCCACATTCTGCTATCCACAAACCACTTACCATAGGTCTTGAGATCCCAAATTTTAGACTCAGCTTTATCGGATCACTCAATAGTGTACATGACTATACCTAAAAACTCCCCCCTTCAAGGACACTCCCACTGGAGGCTCCACTAATCTATTTTATCTGTCCCCATTAGAGTTGCAGAGATCAATAAGACTCTCCTTGAATATTTCCACCTGAACAATGTAGGAGATATTTCTACGGAAACATTATGGGCAGCCCATAAGGGGTAAGATAATAGAAATTGCAACCCAAATCAAAAAAGAGAGTAAAGCTGACATTACCAGATTAGAACAATCATTCACCTCCCTCAGAGCCCTCCATAAATGGGACCCTTCAAAGATATCCACGGCTCAAATTGATGCGGCTGAGAAACAAATCTGCTGAAATGGGGTTAAGTTCTACACCCAAAAGGACAGAATAGGGTCCATGTTGGCCTCCAAGCTCTCTCCTGGCTGAGGGTCCACTCACTTCCTAAGTTCCGAATCAAAGGTCAGAACCCCACAGCTAACCCTACCAAAATTCTATAAGCCTTCAGCGATTTCTATTCTAAACTATACAGCGCTCCTTCTCAGGTAACTGGAGAAGCCGTGTCTCAGTTTCTCGCAGACCTCCCTATCCCCTCACTATCAGTCAAACACAAAACCCTCCTTGAGGCAACTATCACCGATGAGGAGGTTCTAGAGGTCTTCGGGAACCTGAAATGAAGCTCGGCACCTGGCCCAGACGGACTATCTGTCCCATATTATAAAGCCTTCGCAACCACACTAGCCCCCTATATGGCCAAGTTCTTTAATGCTAAAACAAAAGGAGACCCCTAAGATTCCTCTTTAAATACAGAATATATCACTGTCATCCCCAAACCAAATAAGAACCCAGAGGAAGTGTGCAATTATAGGCCAATATCCCTAATTAACAATGATTTAAAAATCCTCACCAAAATCCTAGCTAATCGGTTGTCATCCTTCATCAGCTTAAACATTCATAAGGACCAGGTGGGCTTTATTGCGGGAAGGCAAGGCCCTGACCAGATAAGGAGAGCCATGGATATCATATCCTTGCTACAGTCCAACTGGGCCGAAGGTGCTAAACAACAGGGTATGCTGCTGTCTCGTGATTTACAGAAGGGGTTTGAATCTTTCGCATGGCCATACATCCTAACACTGCTAGAGCACTGGGGTTTAGGCCGACGCTTTCTGGGTCTGCTGCAATCACTTTACTCTCACCCCAGGGCCCTCATTTGCCTACAAGGCTTCTACTTCTCTCCCATTAACATCGCCAGAGGCACGAGACAAGGTTGCCCATTATCAGCACTCATTTTTGCCATAGCCAGAGAAACATTGGCAATTACAATCCGTGAAAACCCTAACATTCAAGGAGTCTCATGTGGTCCCCAAATCCACAAGTGTGGTCTATTCACTGATGATCTTCTATTATTTATTACCTCCCCAGTAACAACCCTCCCTAATCGAATTCAATCCCTAAATGCCTTTGCGAACATATCGGGCCTCCAGGTCAACTATGCTAAGGCACACGCGCTTAATATTTTCCTTACATACGAGAGTGTCGCCCTACTGAAACAATACTTTAAATTCAAATGGGGTGACTTTTCCATGAAATACTTAGGTATTACCCTCTCTTCCAAGTTTGAACAACTGTATTCCAGGAAATACCCCCTATGTACTGTAAACATGAACAGGACCTGACATCGTGGTCTAAACAGAACCTCTCTTGGCTAGGGAGAATTAATTCATTAAAAATTGATCTACTGCCCAGGATATTATACCTGTTCTGCATCCTCCCCATCCAAATTAGAAGGGACCATCTTAAGTCCTTTCAAAGTAAATTACTCAAATTCATCTGGGGAAGTTCTGGATACAGGATTCAACAACAAACCCAGAAAACGAGGGGGATTGGGCCTCCCTCAGTCACCCAGATACTACCTGGCTGCTAGGTTGGCTCAACTTTCTACAATATACTCTAAGCTCGAAAAACCGGATTGGGTCCAAATTGAACATCAGGCGGTACCCCACCACACTCTGGACTTCCTTCTCATGAGCTCTCCCAAAACTCGCCCTCCTATTTTCACTCTCACAATTCTTCACATTATGGGATACTCTGAGAAATAATCAGTTTCTGGTTTCTGGGATGCACCCATTAGCCCACATTTTCAATAACCCAAATTTTCCACCTGGACTGAACATTAGAGTGTTTAAATGGTGGCTGGACAAGGGGCTGTACCAAATTGGACAATTTTACACGTCAATGGGCCCACGTACATTAGCCCAATGTGTTAGTAAGTTAGATCTCTCGAACTCTGAACGCTTCAGATTCAGGCAAATTTCACATTTCCTCCACAGCATTTGGAATATCAAACCCAACCCCCCTAACTTCACAGACTATGAAATTTGGTGTAGCCAAACCATGGAGCAGAAATGGGGCATCTCCATCATCTACGCATCACTCTCCCTTCCTACAAATAAATCTCCCTATATGTTAGCATGGGTAAAGGACCTCCAAATACATTGGGACCTAGCTACCTCGCAAGCAACATGTACTACTTCCTTTAAAGGTATCCTCAATACAACCCTTATGGAAACCAACTTACAAGTGCTAACCCATTGGTACATGACACCCTTCAGATTGGCAGGAATTTATCCTTCAGCTGATCCCCTTTGCTTCAGGGGATGCCACTTAACTGGCAAGCTAGTCCACATTTGGTGGGAATGCCCAAGAATGAGACAATTCTGGAAGAAAATCTTTAACCTTTTGCACAAAGTCACAGGTTGTGAGATCCCAAGATCCCTGGAAATTGCTCTGTTGAATTCACACATCCCCAGTATTCCCAAACATAAAAGAAGGCTGACACGTTATTCTGCTCTGAGTCAAACTGACCCTAGCCAAGGCCTGGAAGCAACCAAAAATATCCTTCACTGCTGCTAAACGTAAAATTTCATAGGTAATGGCCCAAGAAAAACTATCTAGCATTCTAATAGATTCAATCCACAAATTTGAAACTATATGAGAACCATGGGCTCAATACGTAGGAATTTCTCTGACTCCAGGCATTGAAATACCCCAAGGCTAGGACTTTATGGCTGATGATAGACCCTCCTCTCTCCCTTTTCTCTTCTCTTCTTTCTCCCGCCTTTTCTTTTTCATTTTCTCTATCTCCTTCTCTCCTTCCTAGCTCGAGTTACTTTATGGTTGATACTTCTGAAACCACCTCTCGGTTCACCAAAAACAGGGTCCTCTGGATCCCCCCAGGGTAAAAATTCAGTTTCATGTAGTACATTGGCATCATTTCGTTCAAGTTATTCAATTGAACCGTAAAGTATTTACCGTAAACGTTTACCTACTCCTGGGGGGACTGCCTGGGGGGATGGAGAGTGGGTGTGGGGCTCCTCCCAGGGCACAGCTTGATCCCATGGGGGGTGCTGGGGGTTGGGCGAGTCTTCCCTCCCCTTGCCCTCCCCACTGCCAGGCCTAATCTCCTGCTCTATTTGGGCACCCCAGGCTAATATTTTGGACACAATATGTTTCTGTTTTTGGTGGATGTTAAAGGAGCATCCCTGTTAGTTCATTTCGATCAGGCCCAGATTGGGCATTTTATAATTCTGTGTAGTTTTTGTAACTTCATACTATCTCGGATTTTCTCATGCCTTGCTTAAATGCAAAAATTTGAACTCCTCTCTGTTTTTGATCAAACTTTCAAATATCCTACTGTCTATGACAAACTTTTGCTCCTATTAAGGATATCTAAACACAACAACAGCGGTTGGAAATCCTCTCCCGAGACACAGTTTGATCCCAGATGGGGTGTCTAGAGGGGATTCCCAACATTCTAACCACCTGCATAATATCTACAGCTAATGTTGTGATTTAACCATATTCTGTTAATACACTATTATATTTTGATCTCTGATACAGTTCAATATATGTATAAGAGGTGCTCATTGTCGTATATGTTCTTACTACTTTGTATCTCTCTTTGAAAAATGCAATAAAAATCTATTGAAACTAAAACTATATATAAATGTCACACACTAAATAAATTTCATCCCTCAAAATCAGGTCCCTAATTTTATGGGGCACCCCTAAATTACATATGTCACGTTACACTGTATCTGTTTCAGTATCAGCGTATGTGGGGTCCCCAAAAGTCTCAACACATTTCGCGAGACAAAGCCATTCTTCAGGAGGTTTTCAAGGTAACAATCTGAAAGAAAAAACATAAATATAAATATTTACAATATAAACAACATTTATAGGTGTTATCTATACAATCAGTAAGGCCCCTTTCACACTGGAGCGTTATTACAGCGGTAAAGCGCTAAAATTACCGCTGCAATAACGCTCTAAATATTATTTTTATGCATCTCTATGGATGCTTTCTCACTGAGGCGTTGCGCTAGCGCAGCGCTTCAGAAAATCATGCAAGCATGATTTTTCAGGAATGTGGGGAGCGGTGTATTCACCGCTCCTCCACCGCTCCTGCCATTCAATTCAATGGGCAGCGCTCCCGTAGCGGCTGTACACCGCTCCGGGAGCGCCGAGCGCCGGCACTTTTAACCCCTGTTTAACCCGTTGTGGGGGGGTTAAAAGTGCCCCGCACCCGCCTGCATAGCGGCGCCGTAGCGCCTCTATAACAGCGGTAAATCCCCGCTCAGACTAGCGGGGATTTACCGCTACCGCCCGCCAGCCCCAGTGTGAAAGGGGCCTAATATAAGTGATGAAAAATCCCCTTATACAGGGGGGGCAGATATCAGCGAGGCCCCGGGGGCAAGCACAAGGACACCCCACAGGAGCAGCTGGGTGAGGAATATATACAAACGTAGCCACTGCCCCCCCCCCCCATTCGGTTCGCAACTGAACATGCGAACAGGCAAAAAGTTTGGGTGAACATTTGAACACCATTAAAGTCTATGGAACTCGAACATGAAAAATCAAAAGTGCTAATTTTTAAGGCTTATATGCAAGTTATTGCTTTAAAAAGTGTATGGTGACCCGGGTCCTGTCCTAGGGGACATGTATCAATGCAAAAAAAAGTTTTTAAATTGATTGTTTTTTCAGGAGCAGTGGTTTTAATAATGCTTAAAGTGAAACAATAAAAATGAAATATTCCTTTAAATATCGTGCCTCTGTGATGTTTAGAACATAGCCAGAGCAAAATCCCATTTGTGAAGGAAAATTTGTCATTTAAAATTGCGGCTGTAATGTATTACCGGCTCACTGCAATATAAATAAAAATCACTGAAAAAATTTGCTTAGGGCCCCTCTAGTCTATACTAGGCCCTTCGGGTCTGGTATGGGTATTAAGGGAAGCCAGCATTTTTAAAAAAAATGATGTGGGGGTCCCCCCTAAAATCCAAACCAGACCCTCATCCGAGCATGCAACCTGGCTGGCCAGGATAGGGGGGGATGAGCGAGCGCTGACCCCCCCTCCTGAACCGTACCAGGCTACATGCCCTCAACATGGGGAGTATGGGTGCTTTGGGGCAGGGGAGGCTCTGCGCCGCCCACCCCAAAGCACCTTGTCCCCATGTTGATGGGGACAAGAGCCACTTCCCCACAACCCATAGCTGTGGTTGTGGGTGGTGGGGGGCTTATCAGAATCTGGAAGTCCTCTTTAATAATGGGGTCCCCAGATCCCACCTCCCATGTGAATTAGTATCGGGTACATCGTACCCCCACTAATTCACCAAAAGTGTCAAAAAAGAAAAAACACAGGAGACAATTAGGGACAAGTCCTTCATTAAAAATAAAAAATAAAAATAAGTGTCCCCATTGTAATCCATCGTCAATCACGGCGCGCGATGGACCCGAGAAAAAAAAAAGCCAAAACAGCTCCTCCTCCATAGGAGGGCTCCCGCCGACTGAGCTCAATTTGTTGTGACAGTTAATTTATATGGCAGGATGGGGCCACTCGATGATGTACCCATGTGACCTGCCCCCTCGGGGGCGGGGTCACTCGCTTACGTTGCCGTGTGGCCCCGCCCTGCCATATAAATAAACCATCAGAGCAAAAAGCGCACAGACACGGGAGCCCTCCCAATAGGGAGGAGCAGTGCACACCATCTGCACGCAATGCATTATGAGAGAAGTCGCTGCAAACGCCCCATTATGTTCTAAATTCGATGAGCGGGCGAACAGCAGGGCGGGGCCACCTAGTAGCAAGTAGCATTGGAAGGCAACATGAGTTAGAAAAAAAGCCAAGTAAAACTCCAAGCTCACTTACCGACCAGCCCACGGACAACTACATTAACCTGTCTAACAGTATGCTTTAAAAACAGGGGTTTAGTTTGCACACATTTTCAAATAATTATGTAAGCTACAATCCCCGCCAAGGCACCCTGGTATCTGTAGTCCTATCACTGGCTTATGAGTGACTCCACAATGGAAGCACATGAATTCTGATGGATAGGTTGGAGACATATGGACTGAAAGGAGCCCATCCCTTCTTAAAGCACATTGCACAATGACTGCAAAGGTGTCAGTGCATTGCCTGACCAATATAATAGTAATACAAAAAGGTAGCCACTGCTCCAACCTATAACTGGCCATTGTAACAAGTAGCATTGGAAGGCAACATGTGTTAGAAAAAAAGCCAAGGAAAAATCCAAAGAAAACTCCAAGCTCAGCCCGACCAGCCCGCAGGTGAGGTAGGAAGTAAACAGATACACATACATTGATACTAGGATATACAATCAGATACAATGTAACATGATATACACTATATTACCAAAAGTATTGGGGCACCTGCCTTTACACGCACATACACTTTAATGACATCCCAGTCCGTAGGGTTCAATATGGAGTTGGCCCACCCTTTGCAGCTATAACAGCTTCAACTCTTCTGGGAAGGCTGTCCATAAGGTTTAGGAGTGTCTATGGGAATGTTTGACCATTCTTCCAGAAGTGCATTTGATGTAGACGAGTAGGCCTGGCTCACAGTCTCCACTCTAATTCATCCCAAAGGTGTTTTTTTGGGTTGAGGTCAGGACCCTGTGCAGGCCAGTCAAGTTCCTCACCCCAAACTTGCTCATCCTTGTCTTTAACGACCTTGCTTTGTGCACTGTTGCGCAGTCATGCTGGAACAGGAAGGGGCCATCCCCAAACTGTTCCCACAAAGTTGGGAGCATGAAATTGTCCAAAATGTCTTGGTATGCTGACGCCTTAAGAGTTCCCATCACTGGAACTAAGGGGCCAAGCCCAACCCCTGAAAAACAACCCCACACCATAATCCCCCCTCCACCAAATGATTTGGACCAGTGCACAAAGCAAGGACCATAAAGACATGGATCAGCGAGTTAGGGGTAGAGGAACTTGAATGGCCTGCCTCAACCCAATAGAACACCTTTAGGATGAATTAGAGTGGAGACTGCAAGCCAGGCCTTCTCGTCCAACACAAATGTGCTTCTGGAAGATTGATCAAACATTCCTAAACCATGTGGACAGCCTTCCCAGAAGAGTTGAAGCTGTTATAGCTACAAAGGGTGGGCCAACTCAATATTAAACCCTACGGACAAAGACCGGTATGCCATTAAAGTTCATGTGCGTGTAAAAGCAGGCATCCCAATACTTTTGGTAATATAATGCATGTAATGGCTGGGTGCCCCATAAAATCAAGGATATTTGTAGAGGGGTGAAATATATTTTAGCATATGATATTTATATATGGTTTAAATCAATTTTTGTTTAATAAAATTTGCGGAAACAACTTCATTCTGTTGTCTGTGAGCACCTCAAAATTCCATGGTGTCATTGGATCAATTTATTAATCCACCTGATCTCTGGGGCTGTTCCCCCGCAGACTCGCTGACCCAGCGATGAGCCCAGAATCATTTAATCCACTTCCTGTGAGAACAGGGTGTCAATACCCCCAGGCATTCCCCTACACCCAAGACTTACCAACAGATAGGATCTGTCCACCCTTGGAGGAAAAAAAAAAAAAAAAACGACGGTGTCATCAAACCTGACCAAAGACATCAGTAAAAAAAGGTATCGATAATATGCTATTCAAACACAAATGTCGGTTCTGTATCTAAAATGGAAGATGTATGTATTCCTGTTATATTATTCTCCTATGTAATAATGTTCATTAACACTGACTTCTACCTCGGTTTTTGTACACTTTGGACTATATCCTAATAAACTTGGTTTGGAAATAAAAAAAAAAATAAGGTATCGATAGATATTTTTTTTTTTTTTTATGGTTGTTGGGTTTAATGTCCTATAAAAAAAAAGTACAAGGTACGTCCTTGCCATTGCAAGACAACAAGGTTTACAAACATCAAAGGACCATACGGGCATTAAAATAATATACTCTGTCCTATTTATATTAATTACCAAGGACAAAAAAGCAATATATTAAAAGAGGTAAAAAAAAAAAAAAAACAGTAATTATGATGTTCCATTTAAGAATCTTGCAGAAAGGTACAAGCCAAGCAAGTTAATTATTGTACCTCTTAATATAAAATACTATTACAACTTAATGTAGCTCTTGAATGCAAAAGCCCTTCAGGTTCAGAACTAAAAGGCTTTTTGCATGTAAGTGCATTGTATTAAATGAAGAATTTTAAATGAAGCTCATTTTTCTTCTCATCTCCTCCCTGTCCGATCTTCCCTTTCAAGCTCTTGTTCTTATATATGTACTCGGTCTAGTTACACATGCCTCTTTATTATGCTTTTGCTGGTTGCCAATTTATCTCATTTTGTGTAATTACAAACATGAAGCATTTACAGTTTAGCTAGCCAAAGGCTGAATCAGGGACATCGTACTTAGCCGTGTCCATGAAGTACATTCAAAGAAAAGTTCCAGTTTTAAATGAAGGCTTAAACGCAAGGAATATTTAGTCAGAGGAAGAAAAATAGTGGCAGTGCAAACCCTGGGGATGCTGACTAAACCATGGAGGCTGAACACCGGAAACAGGAGACATCAATAAACTATAAATACTCCATGCTACCGGCCCTGGTGTGGTAAAGCCAAATTCCGTTACCCACTCCCCAAGTCTTCCAGCCCTCCTCGGTCCCCCCACCCACTATGGATTTTCTAGTTCTTATTTTTTGCATTCATCGTTTTTTTAAAGGGTTAGTTCACCATTTTACCAAAAATGGTGGAACCATAGGTGTGCGCACAGGGTGTGCCAAGTGTGCCTTGGCACACCCTAATCATGCTGTGCTGCGCAGATTCCCCCTGCTGCTTGGCTGCAGAGAAAGGGGCTGGGGAATCTCTGTCCTCAGTCCCTTCCCCTGTCTAAAAAGCGAGACATCAGGGGCCTCTTTAGACCCCTGATATTTCACCAAAGCCCCCCAGTGGGGCTCCTAATTTTTTTTTAAATAACAATAATAATAAATTATTATAAAAAATGTATAATTAAAAGATAATAATATTGAACTACTGACACTATCCACTGCTCTTCTGACACCAACCTCTGCCCTACTGACATCGTCCACTGCTCTACTGCCCTATATATACTGTATATATATATATATATATATATATATATATATATATATATATATATATATATACACACACACCCACGCATGCTTTGGAGTGCACACCCTAATGCAATAGGCTGCACACACCTATGGGTGGAACCCACTCGCTACACCCTTTCCTCGGCCCCAGTCCCTGCTGCACTTACCGCCCTCCTTGATTATCTTCTGCCCCCTACACAGCAGGTGTAGTGGTCTAAGCATCTGAAAAATGCAATAAACAGCCCAGAGGCTGCACAGCATTATGGTGGTCTGTGGGCATTGGTAACTTTACCCAGTAGTTGCACCTGCACACATATCTGAGATTTTTGACACCCTAGGCAAAACCTCATTTTGCCGCCCCCATTGGATCCATCCAACTCCACCCCCTTTGCCCTGCCCATGTGACAGGAGGCGGCGCTATACAGGAAGCATCGGCTCTGCTTCCTCTAGTGCTGACTCCGGTGCTGCGCTTTGCCTCTAATTACAGCATTTATTAGAGCAGTTACCTGAGACTGTGTTAGTTACATGCCGCAGCCTGCAGAGCATGCAGATGTGGAGGGAAACCAGTGGCTGGGCACCCCTATGCAGCAGTGTGCCCTAGGCGGCTGCCTAGTTTGCCTAGTGGTAGCACCGGCCCTGCCCACAGCACACATAACATGGAATTGCAATTATTTTAGTAAATTGAAACTGCTAAATACCATTTCTTATAAGCAGTTAGAGCAGTCTTGTGACTTCTATCAGTGTCCAGCCGTGCACTGGTTAAAGCTTGTAGGAGGAATTTTCTGAATGTACTATGAAGCTGCAAGACCCCTGACTCTCTGACTGGACAGGGCCCTGTAGTGATCACATGGACTCTCTCTAGCAATACACGCCAAACTGAGCATGTGCAGCCTGGCTCCATAGGCTCTGTGTTATCAGGAAATAATCAGGGGACAGTGGAAGGATGGGAGGATCAGAGAAGCCAGGATCAAACAGCCTTTTTACACAATGCGGAGGATTAACCCCTTAGGTTCCACAGTGAGTATAACAAGCATGCTTTACTGCATATACAGACGACTTTACTGTTGTGGGTTTAGTAACACTTTAATTGTACTTCCCAGGTTTTTCTTGGTGGGTTTTCCTGGGGTTCAACTCCCTGTTCCTGTCTTATAAAAGGGATGGAGGCCCAGACCCTTGGGCTGCCTAGGGGGTTCTTGTTGCTGTCCTGCTGGTTCAGCCCCGTCCCTTGCCGGAGTCTCAATTCCCATTGATGTGCCAAAATTTGAGTTCCCACTGCCCAGGAGGATTAGTTAGAGATTAGAAACGTTAGGGAAAAGTAAAGCTTTTGAAACTTTGCCTCTGCCTGGTATAAAGATACTCGAGGGGTGCAATGCAAGTAACTGGCACATGTAGTCTAAAGCTTGGGTCACTAAGTACATTGTGGTATAAAGATAACAGTTCAAGAGTTGATACAGGGTGAAGATACAGTGGTTACCAAGGGTAGCAAAGGATTCTCTAGCAGCCTTTTGCTAAGCATGTGCATGTGGCAAGGCAGATAGCCTCTTGCAGCAAGGGAAATGTTGTCAGCACTCCTTGAGCAGTGATCCATCTCCCAAAGCAATGGGAGCAGATTTGCACCGCCGAGGCCCTAATCCTGTACACAGGTACGGAAGAGGAAGAGTTAAAAGAAGTGCATGCGTGGAGTCTGCGTTAGGAGCAAGGAGGGACCCCATACCGTTACTGGGAGTGAGGTAGGGTGATATGCTGGACAGGTGGAGATGGCAAGGGCTCTAAATGTCCCTCCTAATTGCACAAGTGACCATGGTGATGTTTAGTACATCGGGAAAGTTTCATCAATGAACTTGTCTGTTCCAGTAAAAGTACCCCACGTGTAGGAGACTGACCTATATTAAGTAGCTAGCGTAGCCCAGAAGAACCCCTCCCTCTTGTGACCCTTGCTTGGCACCCAACAAGGAAGGAAACATGGAGGATGAGATAACCACCACAAGACACCTACCCTGCATGTTATTTAGTTTGACTTCACGGTTGTCCTGAGGAAGACCAGCTTGTGCCAAGTTGAAAAGTTGAAATTAAGCTTTATCACTGTTTGGTCACATTTCAGGCTGTGTGAGTACCACCTTATCTTTTGGGATATATATATATATAGTGAGTGCGCCCCTCACATTTTTGTAAAAAAAAAAATATTCTATCTTTTCATGTGACAACACTGAAGAAATGACACTTTGCTACAATGTAAAGTAGTGAGTGTACAGCTTGTATAACAGTGTAAATTTGCTGTCCCCGCAAAATAACTCAACACACAGCCATTAATGTCTAAACCACTGGCAACAAAAGTGAGTACACCCCTAAGTGAAAATGTCCAAATTGGGCCCAATTAGCCATTTTCCCTCCACGGCATCATGTGACTTGTTAGTGTTACAAGGTCTCAGGTGTGAATGGGGAGCAGGTGTGTTAAATTTGGTGTTATCGCTCTCACTCTCTCATACTGGTCACTGGAAGTTCAACATGGCACCTCATGGCAAAGAACTCTCTGAGGATCTGAAAAAAAAAAAGTTCCTCTACATAAAGATGTCCTAGGGGCTATAAGAGGATTGCCAAGACCCTGAAACTGAGCTGCAACATGGTGGCCAAGACCATACAGCAGTTTAACAGGACAGGATCCACTCAGAACAGCGCCTCACCATGGTCTACCAAAGAGTGCACGTGCTCAGCGTCATATCCAGAGGTTGTCTTTGGGAAATAGATGTATGAGTTCTGCCAGCATTGCTGCAGAGGTTGAAGGGGTGGGGGATCAGCCTGTCAGTGCTCAGACCATACGCCATCACTAAAAAGTACAAAGACTGCCTGTTTGTTATAGGGATTTTTCCTCAGGAATTTTTCATTCCATTCATTAGGAATATGCTGGCCCACACAGCAGTGAATCATAAAACTCACCTGAACTTTTTTTCCACCTCAACACACCACAACATGCAGTAGACATGTGCAATTCGTTTCGTTCCGAATTCGTTTTTCGATCCCGAATTTCCGAATATCGAATTTCTGAATTTTTCAGGATTTTCATAATTTCGAAATCAAAAATTCGGTATTTCGAAAATCAAAATCCGAAATTCGAAAATTCGGAAATCCAAAAATTCAAAAACCCGATAATTTGAAAATCTGAATCTCTAATAACTAACTAATGATAACTAATATACTAACTATTAAGTTATAGGTATTGGAATTTCCTTTCAAATTTGGATGTTAGTGATACATTTTGTATTTACATTCACTAACAGCCACATTTTAAAGGAAATTCCAATACCTATAATTTAATAGTTATTTATTCATTTAGTTATTATATTAGAATTTTCAAAATTTCTATCTTATTTTTGAATTGTCGGATTTTCAAATTTCAGAATTTTCAAATCTCAGATTTTTCGAATTTCCTGATTTTTTACTTCCGAATTTTGGCGTTTTTGAATTTCGAATTAATGAATTCTCGAATCACCATACTCTCAAATTTCTGAAATTTTTGAATTCCAGAATTACCGAATTCCCAATTTTCCGAAAAAATACAAAAGGGAATGGAAAAAAAACCAAAGCGAACAAATTCTTTGGCCGTGCACATCTCTAACATGCGGTATGTCCATGGTGGTGCGCTTAAGAGCATAAGAGCAATTTGGTTAATGAAAACTGGTTTCACCTATTTCTTTTGCATTTCATTTTTCTCATCAGTTTATTGAAACATTTGTCTGATACATTTTTTTGTGTCTTACTCCGTACACAAAAGAAATAGGAAAAAAAGCAATGAAATGAGAAAAATTCGAAGTTTTATTTTGCTCAGACTGTTTTCTCAGAGACACGGTTTAGATACATGACAAATCTCAATTTCGCATTACCTACCAGTGTGGGAACCAAAATGCTGATGTCAATCAGGATTTAAAACATGGCAGAGTTCCATTTTAATTTAGATCTCAGTGTGTAAGATAAGACATGTAACTATTTCATGCCAACTCCGACTATTCATGCTACAATAGTCACTGCATTGCTCACCATGTAAGCCTCAAGGGCTTTGATATCTATAAATATACAGTGTGTGTACTGTATATATATATATATATATATATATATATATATATAACTGCTGCAGACAGTGAGGTTACTGCAATCGTTAACTCAAAGTGTATTTTCCCCCTCTCATTTTTTTAAAACCATAATTTACCTGGTAACGGAGTATTCTGTACATTTCAGATACTCACCCACCCGGCAGATCCAGCGTTGTCCAACTGAGATCCTCTTCTCTTCTGGCTAAACACAAAGAAGGCCCCTCTTTCGGGCGTGGCTTAGCACCGGAGCATGGCGGCAGCACAGTGAAGGAGCTCCGTCACCCAGGCAGTCCTGAAGAGCTTCTATAAGCGGGCCAGGTAATTTAAAAAGCGGTGATGGCGGGGAAAAATCCTCAGGAGCTGATGGGGACGACTCAGTTGAGTCAAAATATCCCGGCCCTCCTCCGATCGCATCCGCCCGGACCTCAGGCCTACACACAGCCGCCAGACCGCGGCCTCGATTTTACAGAGGGCCGGCGGATGCTTCCAGAGCGCCACGATAGCGACGAACGGACACCGCAGCTAGCACCCTCAGCTTCCCCATACCTAAGCCTTGCAGACCTACAGGCTGTAGCGCTGGATATAAAGAGCACCCTAGCAGCAGCAATTTCTGACCTGCAGGCGGACATTAGAGGGATAGCACACAGAGTGGAGCAGGTAGAAACAGCAGCGGCCATGAATGGTACAACAATACACCAAGTACAGAGCGTGGTGGATACTCAGGCACAACACCTGTTTGAAATGCACCGCCATCTTGAGGATATAGACAACAGGGGACGCAGACACAACCTGCGCTTCAGAGGCATTCCCGAAACAGTTGAGGGACCCCAAATACAACAAACAGTATGGGCGATCTGCAATACCCTACTAGGCAGACCTCCTGACGCCCCGGTGGATATGGAACGCTGTCACAGAGCCCTTAGACCCAGGGGTAGGGACTCGGGAGTTGACAAAGCCCTTACGGAGACTTCGCGTCCAACACAGACGCAGGGGACAACAGATATAGGAGTTCTACCGCCACGTAAAGTTTGTCCACAACACGGACTCATAGGTGGTGCGAGACATGAACCACATAACAACATGGTAAGTACCGGCGACGACAAAGATGGACGAGGTGAGACACACGATAGGGAGATTACAGGCGGACGTCCAGTCTTTAACGACGACGATCCCACGAGAA
>BLSH010066357.1:621204-635223 GCA_018402905.1 Glandirana rugosa
GGCGTGATTGATAATGGCTTTACATCGAAGGACACTATTTTTTATTTTTTAATAAAGGATTTGTCAAAACCTGTTTCTTGCGTTTATTACTTTACTTTATTACACTTTTTTGGTGACTGGGTAGGGGTACTATGTACCGGATACTCATTTACACGGGGGGGGGGCAGAATCTGGGAGCCCCCTTGATAAAGGGGCTTCCAGATTCTGAAAAGCCCCCTGCCCACAGAACCATGGTTGTCAGGAAGAGGCCCTTGTCCAACATAAGGACAAGGTGCTTTGGGGCGGGGGGCAGCCCCCCATGTTGAGGGCGTGTGGCCTGGTATGGTTCAAAAACAGGGGGGGGCACTCGCCCGCCACCCCCCTTTCCTGACCTGCCAGGCTGCATGCCTGGATAAGGGTCTGACATGGATTTTGGCGGCCATTTTTTTTTGTAAATTTTGGTGTGAGGTTCCTGAGGGGCCTGGTATGGACTGGGAGGAGGGGGGGTGAACGCCATTTTTTCTTTCTTTTTTTAATAATTTTAGTAGTTTGCTTTCTTTTAGAAATGCCATTTTTGCTGCAGCATGTTTTATGCATGCTACAGATGCTCCACTTTACAGGCACACTAAGGGGACCCCCAGGCACTATATTTAAAGACCTTTTTGTTATTTTTATTGTTGCATAATTTGGCCACTTCCACTTAACCACCATATACTGTACCTGTATGTTGTTTCCTCTTCCTGGGTCTGGGGCACACACGCGTGCCACCGGAGTCCCACTCCCACTGCGATTTGGCACAGCGGGACCCAATCAGCGGGTTCAGTGGCCACGATGGCCTCTGGCCACCCGCAATCGTTCGTAGGAGAGGCAGAATGGCGGTCTAAATATGTAAACAAGGCAGATCATCATTTTGTCACAGCAGAAGAGGGGGATCTTGCGTTTCTGCTAATCAGGAACACAGATGTCTCTCTTCCTCCAGTCAGTTCATCCCCCTACAGTAACAAAAGCACTCCCTAGGAGCATACGTAACGCTTTGATCGCCCCTGATGTTAACCCCTTCCCTGCCGGTGTCGTTTATACAGTGAAAGGGCATTTTTTTAGCACTGATCACTGTATTCGTGTCAATGGTCCCCAAAATGTGTCACTTAGTGTCAGATGTCGCAGTGCCGCTAAAAATCGCTAATCGCCGCCATTACTTATAAAACTAAAAATGGCATCAAAATATCCCATGGTTTGTAGACGCAATAACTTTTGCGCAAACTAAGCAATATATACGCTAATTGGGATTTTGTTGGTGTGGTCCAACTGAGATCCTCTTCTCTTCTGGCAGTACTCAGTAACGCACCGCCATGCTTTGGTGTGACATCATTGAGAGGCTGCTGGCTATTTTGGGTACAGCCAGCATGCCTCCGCATGATGTGCTGTTAGGCCCAGATGCCCATGCCACACATATACTGTACCTGTACGTTGTTTCCTCTTCCTGGGTCTGGGGCGCATACACACACCACCAGAGTCCCATTCCCACTGCGATTGAGCACAGCGGGAGACAATCAGCAGGTTCAGTGGCCGCGATGGCCTCCAGCCACCCGCGATCATTCGTAGGAGAGGCAGAACGGAGGTCTAACTATGTAAACAAGGCAATCAGTTCATCCCCCTAGAGTTAGAAAGCACTCCCTAGGAGCACACGTAACGCTTTGATCTCCCCTGATGTTTGCCCCTTCCCTGCCGGTGTCATTTATACAGTGAAAGGGCATTTTTTTAGCACTGATCACTGTATTGGTGTCAGTGGTCCCCAAAAAGTGTCACTTAGTGCCAGATGTCGCAGTGCCACTATAAATCGCTAATCGCCGCCATTACTAGTAAAACTAAAACTAAAAATGCCATCAAAATATCCCATAGTTTGTAGACGCGATAACTTTTGCGCAAACCAATCAATATACGCTAATTGGGATTTTTTTGTACCAAAAATATGTAGATGAATACACATTGGGATAAACTGATGAAGAAATGTGTTCTGTTATAATTTTTGTTTTTTATATATGTTTTATAGCAGAAAGTAAAAAATATTGTTTTCTTTTTTCAAAACTGTCGGCCTTTTTTTGTTTATGCGCAAACAATAAAAACCGCAGAGGTGATCAAATACCACCAAAAGAAAGCTCTATTTGTGGAGGAAAAAAAACATTGTCACACATCAGTTAAAGTAACGCAGTGCAGTAACACAAAAAATGGCCTGTTAAATAAGGGAGTAAAACCTTCCAGGGCAGAGGTGGTTAAACATAATTAAAATCACTGCTCCTGCAAAAACTATTGTTTTTAAAACATTTTTTTTTATTACCCACTACAGCACCGGAAAGATTTCCCTCTTTAGGACCAGAGCACTTTTTGCGATACGGCACCGCGACACTTTAACTGACAATTGCGCGGTCGTGTGACATTGTACCCAAATGAAATTTGCGTCCTTTTTTTCCCACAAACAGAGCTTTCTTTTGGTGGTATTTGATCATCTGCGTCATTTCTGATCACCGCTATAAACAAAAAAAGAGCAACAATTTTGCAAAAAAAACAATATTTCTTACTTTTTGCTAAAATACATTTCCAAAAAATAAAATACATTAAAAAAAATGTCATTGGTTTTGGCCAATTTATATTCTCCCTCATATTTTTGTTAAAAAAAAATCGCAATTGGCATATATTGATTGGGTTGCGCAAAAGTTGCCACGTTTACGAACAATGAGAATTAATTTATGTTTTTTTTTTATTTTTTACTAGTAATGGCAGCGATCTGTGACTTTTAGTGGGACTACAATATTGCGGCGGACATGTCGGATCATTTTGACACTTTTTTGGGACCATTGGCATTTATACAGCGATCAGTGCTATGAAAATGCACTGATTACTGTATAAATGTCACTGGCAGGGAAGGGGTTAACCTGCAGGGGGCGCTCTAAAGGTTAACTGTGTTCCCTGTGTGTGTTACTAACTATGTGGGGGCTGGGCTGACTTGGGGAGGAGCGTAATCGCGGCTCCCATGCACAAGGAGCCTGAGATCACACTCCTCTCCCCTGTCAGAACGGAGATCCGTGTGTTTACATACACAGACCCCCATTCTGTCACTGCGGGGGAGCGATCGCGGGTAGCTGGCAGACATCGAGTCCACCCTGCCCGCTCCCTGGCTCCCCCATAACACAGTGAGCACGCTCACGATCCGTGATCTTGCAGCCGCTGACAGGCGATGGCAGTTTGAGATATCGAGCCACTTTGCCGCCGTCAATCCACGGCGGGTGGTTAGCAAGTGGTCAATACATGTCCCCCAGGGCAGAACCCAGACCTCCATACCCCTTTTATGGCCACTTACTTGCATATAAGCCTTTAAAATGGGCACTTTTGATTTTTCCTGTTCGGCTCCCATAGAATTCAATGGGGTTCGCTGTTCGAGTTAGAACATTTCCCCTGTTCAGGAATTCTCCTGCGAACCAAACGGGGGTGGGGTGGGGGTGGGGGTGGGTGTTTGACCCATCCTTAATGGAGAGAGTGACAGAGGTTTCTGCCCATCCACTCCCATGTGCTTACACTACAGGATGAGTGGTCCATCGAATCTGTCTAATATTTTTTTTTACATTGTTGCCTGTGTATCCTTCTTAACTAGCTTGAGAAAAACATAGTTTGATACTTTGACAAAAGGTTAAAAAAAAGGTTCTTTTTTTTTTCTTCTGTCACTCTTTTATGTATTTAAGATTGTATGTAGTTGGGTAGGAAGGCAGGTAGGCAGAACAAAAAAGAGGCACTGATGTAATGAGGGAGGTGCAGTCGCTTTAGTAAACCATTGAATTTGTGGAAGATCTCACATTTTTTTTGAGGGGGGTTGCTTGGGGTCCCTCTTGACATCCATACCAGACCCTCATCAAGGATAAGGGTCTGGTATGTCCTGTTTCAGAGTAAAGCAAAATATCATTTATATAACCACATTTGGCACCATCCCTAAACCTTAAAGTGCTTCTAAAGCCATTGCCCCCCCGCTCCTGTCAATCAACTCCAGTGAAGTGGGAGTGGGTCCCACTGTCTGTGTCAATAGAAACAGCAGCGGGGCTCGGGAATGATCCTGCATGAGTGCCCCCATGGGAATCAGGTTCCTATTGGGGGCACCAGCAAAAGCAGAGGAGCCAGGAGCACAGGTGGGGGGACCCAAGTAGAGGAGGATGTGGACTGCTCTGTGCAATTCTGTTGCACAGGGCAGGTAAGTATAGACATGCTTGTTTTTATATTTTAATTCATTTTTCCTTTACAACCATTTTAAATAAACAAAGTGTGTCTTTCCACATCAACAATCAAAACAGTGTCCCGTGCATGTTACGTCCAACGGGACCTCATTAACTGAACTTCGTGACCCCGCTGATGAAGTCCCATTGGACTTAACCTGTTTGGAAGGTGGAGCTACGTCTCGTGACATTACCCGCTGCTATCCTGGCTCAAGCTCAGCAAGAGCGACTTTGTGACATACTTAGAGCCAAATGATTTATCTGTGAGAGTTTTTAACTTGATACCAGTAAATACGATTTTAATAAGCAGAGAGCATTATTAGTCATCTTTATTTTTGCATATATCACCGGGAAATCTTCTTCCCTATCAGAACGCCTCTATAAGTACTTACCTCCTGGAGGGACAAGGGCTTATGACCAGAACCTGTCTATAAGTACTTATCTCCTGGAGGGACAAGGACTTATGACCAGAACCCGTCTATAAGTACTTACCTCCTGGAGGGACAAGGGCTTGTGACCAGAACCCCTCTATAAGTACTTATCTCCTGGAGGGACAAGGACTTATGACCAGAATGCCTCTATACGTACTTACCTCCTGGAGGGACAAGGGCTTATGACCAGAACACCTCTATAAGTACTTACCTTCTGGAGAGACAAGGCCTTATGGCCAGAACGGCTCTGTAAGTATTTACGTCTCGGAGGGACAAGGGCTTATGACCAGAACTCCTCTATACGTACTTACCTCCTGGAGGGATAAGGGTTTATGACCATCCTGTTAGCTCTGTGGTCAATATAATGAGGTGAGCAGCCATTCCATCTGTCGGTGGTGGGAGTTGTCACTTGGATGGCTGTGAACATCTTCTATTTATCCTCACACAGAGATTGTATTGCTTAATGGACTTTTGTAACATTCTTTGTACTGGACTTTGGATTTTTTAAGGATATCATTATTATAAGGTTGTGCTGCACTGTTTTGATTGTTTATTTAGCTTGGAGGTAGCATGAAATAGTCCTCTAATGTCCAGCTTGCAACATTGTCTATTGACTTTTTACTGGGGGTTGAGGCTGCACTGATTGATTCTGTCTTTCCACATACAACCCCTTCAATGTGGGTAGTTTATAGACCTAAAATCAAGGGATTTTAGATATGCCACATTAAGGCCCTGAGACCCCCTGAGGGGGTGAATTTCTTTTTTTTTTTTTTTTGTTCCATAAATAATTTCTTAGATGTATTTATATTATTAATAACATTTATGGTTGTGGCCTTCTGACCGAAGATAGATGTGGATCACATAAACACGCAACAAGACTTACAGCATAAATAGACCTGAGGTATGCTTTGGTCATCTGGTCGGTATGCCAAGCGAAGGGTGCATACCCTATATAAGTAATGGGTAATAATGGAGAAGAATGTGCTGAGAAATACCCTGAAAAAGGGCATGGGAGGGAGGGTATCATGCAATGGAACCAACAAAGAGTATGGGGAGTGAGGTGCTTAAATATCCTCCGGGCTCCTCCCATAAATTCAGGCCACCATACTGGCCTTCCTATTGATGGCCGTGGCCCTCTGACCAAAGATAGATGTGGATCACATAAACACGCAACAAGACTTACAACATAAATAGACCGGAGGTTTGCCTTGGTCATCTGGCCTGTATGCCAATGATTAATGAATCCACCATTATGGGCCTAATACCCAGTTGTATTAAATATTTAAACTTAATATAGGAATTGAAGAGTATGTTCTATTATTTATTTATAGGTTATAAATATCTCTTTTCCCTTTATAGCAGGGATATGCAATTAGTGGACCTCCAGCTGTTGCAGAACTACAATTCCCATGAGGCATAGCAAGACTCTGACAGCCACAAGCATGACACCCAGAGGCAGAGGCATGATGGGACTTGTAGTTTTGCAACAGCTGGAGGTCCGCTAATTGCATATCCCTGCTTAAAAATATACACCTAAATAGTGACCCACTCGATGCGAGAATATAAATAAAGGAGAGAGAGGGTAATCCTAGTCAGTTCTGCGGGGTGGCCTTTTCCTACCGTAATAATATCCCTCCTTTTTGGACCCTCCGAGTCATTCCAACCGAATCAGTGGGCTTTCAGGTACTCATGATCGGCATAGAAAGACAATCAACGATTGTGGAAGTATGGAAACTAATGATTTTTGTTTTTTTTTCATATTATAGATTTATTTTTAAAGATCTTCCTGAAGAAGTGGACTGTGATCCAGGAAATGCGTTGAGCCCGTTAAATTATGTTGATGTCAAACTTATAAAGGGTGCAATTGACAGAGTTGGTTTGATGTATTAGAAAAATAATACGGCAGTCAGAGACAATAAGATTATCATGATGATTTTATAGATGTTATAATGTTGGATATTTTGTATTAAAGCGATGGGAATTTTAATTGTACAGTGTGACTTGTGCCTCATAAATCCGGCCTAAAAATATTTTTTCTCTGTGCGCTTATATATAAAGGATGTGGCTTAGTGTAACCAACTATATCTTAGACTTTTACCGGCAAAGTCTTGAACCAAACCACTGATTTGTACAATTCTACTCAAGACGCACCTCATTGCACCACACACAAAAGCCACACCATTCCCATGACATTTTTTTTTATCTATTAACTGTTGTCTATTTGTTGAAAGAGTTACCAGTTACCAGGAACGGAGATTTGCCAGAACAGCAGCGGTAGCGTGAATTCCTTAAAGTTTGGTTAAACAAACAAGTTTTCTCACAAACTGAATTTATAATTCTACTTTTATGGAGCAGTGTAGACATCTTAGCCGACAAGCCATACTAATAATGAGTTTGTTTTCCTCCCTTTATTAGCATAATAAAAATCTTAAGACAGTATGGAGAGACGCTATGTAATATCTCACAATGGCTCAATATACCTAACTGCTACAGATGGTTGTGAACTATCTCAATTTATTCCCTCTTTAAAATAAATAGGAGAGAACTATCATGCTTAAACAATGGAACAAACTGTCTTGTGTCTGGAGCCACTGTTGTTGTTTACCATAATTGCAGAAGATCTTCAATAAGAGTCAGGGTAGTCTTTAAAGGGTGAGATGAAAAAAAAAAGTAGCTAAATGTGTTTTGTTTAGAAGATTGCAAGAGAACATTTGGTATAGAAGAAAAGTTCTATTTTGCGCATGTACAAGGTAGCAGGTACATTATAACAACTTGGGAAAAAAATAATCTGAAACAATAGATCACTATGTATTATTATTATTATTATTATTTATTTATTATTTTTAATGTATTTTTCAAATTTGGACGTTTTCAATGTACAGAGCAGACAATCTTACTGCTACTTATCATCATATTATGTAAAACAATTAACTCTTCATCCCACACTGGGGCTACCATCTATAATACCGCATTCATAGGTCAGCTTGCAAGTGCTCTTAATCCTTTCCCTGCCAAGCCTTTTTTTTCTTCGTTTTTTTTTGCATTTTTGCACATGTTTAAAAAATAATTTAAGGCCAGAAGATGACGTAAAGCATATGAGAAAACGTACCTTGTAAAACAACCCACTCAGTTAAAAAAAAAAAATAAAAATGATATATATATATATATATATATATATATATATATATATATATATATATATATATATACAGTTGTTCTCATACGTTTACATACCCTGGCAGAATTAGTGATTTCTTGGCCATTTTTCAGGGAATATGAATGATAACACAAAAACATTTCTTTCCCACAAATCATAATGACAACAGAAACTACTCAAATGACCCTGAACAAAAGTTTACATACCCCAGTTCTTAATACTGTGTATTGCCCCCTTTAACATTAATGACAGCTTGAACGCTTTTGTGGTATTTGTGGATGAGGCTCTTTATCTTCTCAGATGGTAAAGTTGCCCATTCCTCTTGGCATAAAGCCTCCAGTTCCTGGAAATTCTTGGGCTGTCTTGCATGAACTGCATGTTTGAGATCTCCCCAGAGTGGCTCAATGATATTGAGGTCAGGAGACTGAGATGACCACTCCAGAACCTTCACTTTATTCTGCTGTAGCCAATGGCAGGTCGACTTGGCCTTGTGTTTTGGATTATTGTCATGTTGGAATGTCCAAGTACGTCCCATGTGCAGCTTCCTGACTGATGAATGCAAATGTTTCTCCAGTATTTTTTGATAACATCCTGCATTCATCTTGCCATCAATATTGACCAAATTTCCTGTGCCTTTGTAACTCACACATCCCCAAAACATCAGCGATCCACCTCCGTGTTTCACAGTAGGAATGGTGTACCTTTAATCATAGGCCTTATTGACGCCTCTTCAAATTTAGCGTTTATGGTTATGGCCAAAAAGCTCAATTTTGGTCTCAGCACTCATATGACTTTGTGCCAGAAGGTTTGAGGCTTGCCTCTGAGCTGTTTGGCGTATTGTAAGGGGTATACTTTGTGGCATTTGTGTAGTAATGGCTTTCTTCTGGCGACTCGACCATGCAGCCCATCTTTCTTCAAGTGCCTCCTTATTGTGCATCTTGATACAGCCACACCACATGTTTTCAGAGAGTCCTGTATTTCACCTGAAGTTATTTGTGGGTTTTTCTTTGCATCCCAAACAATTTTCCTGGCAGATGTGGCTGAAATTTTAGTTGGTCTACCTGACCGTGGTTTGGTTTCAGCAGAACCCCTCATTTTCCACTAATTGATTAGAGTTTGAACACTGCTGATTGGCTTTCTCAATTCCTTGGATATTTTTTTATATCCCTTTCCTGTTTTATACAGTTCAACTACCTTTTCCCACAGATCCTTTGGCAATTTTGCTTTCCCCATGACTCAGAATCTAGAAACATCAGTGCAGCACTGGATGAAAGATGCAAGGGTCTGTTAGGAGTCCAGAAACTCAATGACCTTTTATACACACACACTTATTACAAGCAAACAGATCACAGGTGAGGTTGGTTACCTTTAATACCCATTCAAACCCCTTTGTGTTAACTTGTGTGTATGTTATCAGGCCAAAATCACCAGGTTATGTAAACTTTTGATCAGGGTAATTTGTGTAGGTTCTGTTGTCATTATGATTTAAAAAGAGTAAACACAGTTGATTGATAATAAATGGCTTCAGCCAAACACTAAGCATGAGTGAAAGAAGTGTTTTTGTGTTATCATTCATATTCCCCAAAAATGGCAAAAAAATTATAAATTCTGCCAGGGTATGTAAACTTATGAGCACAACTGTATATATATATATATATATATATATATATATATATATATATATATATATATATATATAGTATCTCACAAAAGTAAGTCCACCCTTCACGTTTTTGTAAATATTTTATTATATATTTTCCTGTGACAACACTGTAAAGTAGTGAGTGTACAGCTTGTATAACAGTGTAAATTTGCTGTCCCCTCAAAATAACTCGACACACAGCCATTAATGTCTAAACCTCTGGCAACAAAAGTTCCCCTAAGTCAAAATGTCCAAATTGGGTCCAACTAGCCTTTTTCCCTCCCTGGTGTCATGTGACTCGTTAGCGTTACAAGGTCTCAGGTGTGAATGGGGAGCACGTGTTATATTTGGTGTTATCACTCTCACTCTCTCATACTGGTCACTGGAAGTTCAACATGAAAAAAAGAATTGTTGCTCTACATAAAGATGGCCTAGGCTATAAGAAGATTGCCAAGACCCTAAAAATTGAGCTGCAGCACGGTGGCCAAGACCATACAGTGGTTTAACAGGACAGGTTCCACTCTGAACAGGCCCCGCCATGGTTGACCAAAGAAGTTGAGTGCACATGCTCACTGTCATATCCAGAGTTTGTCTTTGGGAAATAGATGTATGAGTGCTGCCAGCATTGCTGCAGAGGTTGAAGGGGTGGGGGTTCAGCTTGTCAGTGCTCAGACCATATGCTGCACACTGCATCAAATTGGTCTGCATGGCTGTCATCCCAGACGGATGCCTCTTCTAAAGATGATGCACAAGAAAGCCCGAAAACAGTTTGCTGAAGACAAGCAGACTAAGGACATGGATTACTGGAACCATGTCCTGGGGTCTGATGAGACCAAGATAAACTTATTTAGTTCAGATAATGGTGTCAAGTGTGTGTGGCAGAAACCAGGTGACGAGTACAAAGACAAGTGTGTCTTCCCTACAGTCAAGCATGGTGGTGGGAGTGTCATGGTCTGGGGCTGCATGAGTGCTGCTGGCACTGGGGAGCTACAGTTCATTGAGAGAACCATGAATGTCAACATGTACTGTGACATACAGAAGCAGAGCCTTATCCCCTCCCTTCGCAGACTGGGCCACAGGGGAGGATTCCAACATGATAACGACCCTAAACACACCTCCAAGACAACCACTGCCTTGCTAAATAAGCCGAGGGTAAAGGTGATGGACTGCCCAAGCATGTCTCCAGATCTAAACCCTATTGAGCATCTGTGGGGCATCTTCAAACAGAAGGTGAAGGAGCGCAAGGTCTCTAACATCCAAAAGCTCCATAATGTCCTCATGGAGGAGTGGAAGAGGACTCCGGTGGCAACCTGTGAATCTCTGGTGAACTACATGCTCAAGAGGGTTTAGGCAGTGCTGTAAAATAATGGTGGCCACACAAAATATTGACACTTTGAGTTTAGACATTAATGGCTGTGTGTTGAGTTATTTTGAGGGGACAGCAAATTTACACTGTTATACAAGCTGTACACTCACTACTTTACATTGTAGCAAAGTGTCATTTCTTCAGTGTTGTCACAGGAAAAGATATAATAAAATATTTACAAAAATGTGAGGGGTGTACTCACTTTTGTGAGATACTGTATATATATATATATATATATATATATATATACACACACACTTTTTTTTCTTTCATAAGTGATGGCCTAATCTCTGTTCTCAGCTGAATAAGGAGCTTAGAGAGGTGGGGATGGAGAAACAGCAGGTCACTGATCTGTCCTGTGAATGGCTATGCAAATGGGGGAGGGGGTGCGGTGTCAGCACACTTCTGGTCATTAGAGGACAGGCAGGCTGTTTTCTCAGCACAGCCAGAAAACTGACCACACTGGGATACATGTGCTTTCATACCTAGCACAGTCACATTGAAATAGAAGAGCAGGGGGGCTGGTGGGATTACCAGGTGTTTCACACAAAGGAAGCAATACAAAGAGAACAAGATCATTTTTAACATAAGTATATGGTACAACAGGCACATATCAAAAATATGAAATTTCTGCATAACATTTTGCCCCAAAACATTATATACAGTATGTCTGAATACAGAGACCTTGGAGAATAAAATGGCGGTAGTTACAATTTTTTTTTTTTTTGGCAACATGATAACAGCGTATCAGTTTATCAAGTGCAAAATATCAGTAAAAATACATAATAACAACACAAGTTATTTAGTTATTTTAGGGCACCCAAAAGCCTTAATTTACGCAATTTATTTTACACAATTTTTGGTAAATTATAAAAAAATATGGTTGCCTTCCGTTCATACAGTGGATACTGAGCATATCAAGCCTTAAAATTGTGTCCGCCCATGAAATGACAACAAACTTTGGTATCCTAAATTTTTCATAGGCAAGGCTTTTAAAGCTCTTACCGGTTCTCAGTGTGGAGTTAACAATGAATAATGGCCCTAGAATAGTTCTTACTACGGTGTACATTCTACTTAACTTGTGTAGCACAATAACTTATTAGGTACGTAGGTGCTCCCAAAACATGTGTTAATCTTTGTATATGGGTGTATATGGAGATAAGAGGGGAAGTGCTTAGAGTTAACTTTGTTTTTCTACACTAAACCAAAAGTCCCCTATGTGATACTATTTTTTGTGGCATGTTCTTTTCAATGGGACATCTTTCAACCCCCCCCCCCCCCCATGTTCTACCTGCCCTCCACTGAACCTCATAGAGCATGCAGTAGACCACATACCAGGAAAAGTCACAGCTAAATCCAGAAGAGATGCAATGAATGTGGCTTCCAAGTTCTTACTAAGTAGGAGGAATAAGAAAATGGACTTTTGCTGGTCTCCCTCCCCTCTATTCAGTGGCACCTACCATGGCTGGGTTGGCAGGTGGGAACAGTGCCAGGACAAGGTCATCTAGTGCCCAGGGCGAACATGCCAAACCACCCCCCCCAAGATGTATGAGCACTATGGGGTTTATTTACAAAAGCTGGAGAGTGCAAAATCTCACTTTTCAGCTTTAGTAAATAAATCCCTATGTGTTAGCAGAAATCCCCCACAAAAACACTGAGCACTATTCTGCATGCTTACCCCCTAGGCATAAATCTTCCTCCTCCCAGTACAACCCCACCCCCCTGCTGAAATCCCCCTTCTCAGCACAAATCTTTGCCCTCCATCCCTCAAATCCCCCTAGCTCAGATGCCCCCCGAAACATCACCCCTTCCTACAATAAATCCTCTTTCCCTAAAATGTACTCTCCTAGTATAAATCCCCCCTACACTTTTAATCCCCCTAAATGCTCCCTCCTAGCACAAATATCCTTCCACCCATACCCCCTCCCAACACAAATCCCCCTAAATTACCACTCTAAGCACCCCTTCTAGAACAATACTTATCCCCTACCACCCTCCAAATGCCCCCATCCAACACAAATCTTCCCCCCCTGATCTCCTTGCAGTGTACCCCCCCCCCACACACTTTACATGATACCACAGTGCCCAGGGCAGCGACCCCTCCTGCCCACCCTTTGCCCCGCTCTGGGTGGGAAAGCTGAGTTTATAAAACATGGCAGAAAGCCTCTATGGGGAGGAGTGAACATACCCCGGGTGCATCAAAGTGATCAGGGAGGTTGCTTCCACCTGGGAGTGGACAGTCGGCTTCTCCGATCAACAATGGCTCCCTGTGACTGTAAAACCCACCACCGCTGCTGGCGTATGACATACATTGGTGGCAGTGAATGGGTTGAAGGAAACTAAATCCAAGAACAAAAATGTAATTTATTATACCTTTACAGTCCTTAGATATGGTGGCTACATTAGTGTTCTTTTTCAGGCTAAGAACATGTTCAGCAGTACAGCCAGGTATCCTGCCGGTTATGCAGACTCTTTGTCACTTATATGTACTATCTTCATATCAACAGTAGAGTCAATTTGTTTCTTTTTTTTTTTTTTTTTTTTTTGGTGGTGGGTCATGGTAAGGGTGAAATTAAGGTCTAATTTGTTCTACATAATGTCGTTGCACAGATATGTACAGTAGACATGTGCAGAACAAAAAAATGTGTTTCATTTTGTTTTGATTCGTTATTAGAGTTGAGCGAACACCTGGAAGTTCGGGTTCTGCTGGTCCGTCCGAACTTCGTGACAAAGTCCGGGTCCGGGTCCGGACGGAACCCGAACGATCGCACGGACATAAATGTCAATAAAGGGACAGGGGTAAAAAAACATCCCGTGAACGGGATGGGAATGGGGGTAAAATGAAGGAAAACGTCGGGAGACCCCGAAAGGTCCTGAAAGGATGTCGGTAAAAACACGGATTTTCAAGCCCAGGGGTAACTAAAGTTACCCCAAGCAACAGGCACGCTAGCAAGCCCAAGGCAGGCCTGGGCCTGGGCCTGAAACAGTGCTTCAAGCCTGCCTGGTCGTCTTGGGCTTGAAGGTCCACAAGCGAGTTGAGATTATTGCTTAGTTTTGTTTTACTTTGTGTAAAAAAACAAGACGTGTACAGATGACATGTATAGACACGTTGCTGTAATACATCTTGTTTAATCTGGAATTAAAGTGGGAATGGTACTGGGTGGTGGTTTTTTTTTTTTTTTTTTTTT
>BLSH010066357.1:639658-650707 GCA_018402905.1 Glandirana rugosa
ATCGTTGTTCTATGCAGAGCTTGATCTGCAACTCAAAGCAGCGGTATGTGAAATCTCTAATTTCTGCTATCTGTCCTCAGAGCAACAGCACAGACAGCAGTAGTAAAGTAATCTATCTCAGGATGCAGGATCAGGTCTTAAAATGGCTAAAATCTGTCCCTCACGCCGTCAGCTACCTTTCCCTATACTAACCCAAGGAGCATGTGACTGCAGCACTGTGACTCCAGCTTATAAAGAGGCTGGGTCACATGATGCACTGGCCAATCACAGCCATGCCATTAGTAGGCATGGCTGTGATGGCTTCTAAGGGCAAACCAGTGAAACGCTTGTTGATTGGCTGCCCTGCAGCTTCTCAACACGTGGAATAAAATAGCAGAACCCCGGACCGAACCCGAACGATTTTTGAAATGTCCGGGTCCGGGTCCGTGCCACGGACACCCGAAAGTTCGGTACGGACCCGAACGTTACAGTCCGGGTTCGCTCAACACTATTCGTTATTAACATAAATTTGTGTAGTTAAATGTGTTTAATCTGTTTAATTTGTTTTCAGAATTCAATTAGTTTATTTGTATCTAAATTGATTCAATTTTCAGAATTAAATCATTTTCAAATCAATTTTGAATTGTTTTCGGATTAGAATAGTTTTCGAATTCGAGTTTCAAAAGTTTTCGAATTAGAATAGTTTTTGACTTGTTTTCAAATTTCCAAAGAGAATAAAATTAGAATAGAATATAAAGGAACGGAATAGAAAAAATATAATAGAAAAGAATATAACAGAAAATAAAAGAATAAATTATAATAAAACAGAGTAAAACAGAACAACATAGAATAGAAAATAAAATAACAGAATAGAATACAACAGAAAAGAATAGAAATGAATAGAAGAGAATAGATTAGAATAACATAAAGAATAGAATAAAATAGAAAGAATATAACCATCTTCTGAAATTCGTATAGAAAAGAATAGAACAGAAAAGAATAGAATTAAAAAAAAATAATAGAATAGAATGTAAATAATAATTTTCCAAAATTCAAATAGAATCAATTTGAATTACAATAGAATATAAAATAATAGATTAGAATAGAATATAAAATAACAGAATAGTATAGAAAAAAAACAACAGAATAGAAACACAGAAACATAGAAAAGTGACGGCACAAAAACCTTGAGTAGTCCATCGAGTCTGCCCATTTTTTTTTCATATTTTTTTTTTCATTAACCTCGGTGTCTTACTATTATATTTTTTTCTATTCTATTCCTTTATTTTCTATTCTATTTTATTCTCTTTGGAAATTGGAAAACAAATTGAAAACTATTCGAATTCAAATATTTTTTCAATTTGAAAACTTTCAAAATTTTAATTTGAAAACTATTCGAAATTGATTCGAAAACTATTTAAATTGATTCAAATTCGAATTTCGTCCGAAATTTTATTTTTTTTGATATATCAGATTAGTTTAAATTTGGTACCATTGTAATTCGGAAATTTGAATACATTGAAAAGGTCGTCAGAACTTCAAATTGGAATGAAACAACCTGCACATGTCTAATGTACAGTTTTCTTAACCACTTCCAGACCGCTCGCCGTCATTGTACGGCGGTACTTTGCCCTTGAATACCATTGCTAGGTTAGCAGATAGCTACAATAACCCTGGTGTTTTTTTAAATGGTGGGCGGTCCTCTTTCAGATAAAAGTGGTCTCTGTGGCGGATTCACTGCGAGATCACTTTTATCGGGGGTGGGAGTGGTGTCCCCCCACCACTTTTCCATCGTCTCCGCCATTTACCGGACCCGCCAGTAGCAGTGGAGACAATTGGGTCCGTTCTCCCCAATGCCTGTGTGCCAAGTGAGCAGAAGATGCCACCCACTCAGATCCATAGCATTGAAGAGCGGAAGCGACATCAAACGTCACTTCTGCCCATAGCTCTTTCCAACATTAGGACCAGAGAACTTTTTGCGATTCTGCACTGCGTCGCTTTAACTGACATTTGCGCAGTCGTGCAACGTTGTACCCAAAGGAAATTTACGTCCTTGTTTTCTCACAAATAGAGCTTTCTTTTGGTGGTATTTGATCGCCTCTGCGCCATTTCTGATCACCGCTATAAACAAAAAAAAAGTGACAATTTCGCAAAAAAAACAATATTTCTTACTTTTTGATAAAAAACATATCCAAAAAAATATATATATATATAAAAACAAATGTATTCATCAGTTTTAGCAAATATATATTCTTCCTCATATTTTTGGTAAAAAAAAAAAAAATCACAATCAGCATTTATTGATTGGTTTGTGCAAAATTTGCACATTTACAAACCATGAGAATTCATTTCTGGCTATTTTACATTTTTTTTTTTTTACTAGTAATGGCGGTGATCTGCGATCTGCAAGTGGTTAAAGGAGAAAAAATATTATTATTTTTTTTCAAATTACATTTATTTATTTTTTTATTGCATTTTAGTGCAAATATGAGATGTGAGGTCGTTTAGACCCCACATCTCATATTTAAGAGGTCCTGGCATGCTTTTTTCTATTACAAGGAATGTTTACATTCCTTGCAATACGAATAAAAGTGATTAAAAAAAAAGACAGTGTAAAAATAAATAGTAAAAAGTAAAATAAATAAGAAAATTGAAAGCGCCCCATCCCGCCGAGCTAGCGCGCAGAAGCTAACGCATACGTATGTCACGCCCGCATATGAAAATGGTGATCAAACCACGCATGTGAGGTATTGCTGCGATCCTTAGAGCGAGAGCAATAATTCTAGCACTAGATTTCCTCTGTAACTCAGAACTGGTAACCTGTAGAAAATGTTAAATGTTGCCAATGGAGATTTTTAAGTGCCAAAGTTTGTTGCCATTCCACAAGCGGGTGCAATTTTGAAGCATGACATGTTGGATATCAATTTACTTGGCGTAACATTATCTTTCACAATATGGACAAAAATTGGGCTAACTTTACTGATGTCTTATTTTTAAATCAAAAAAGTGAATTTTTTCTGAAAAAATTTGCGCTTGTAAGACCGCTGCGCAACTAGAGTGTGACATGAAGTTTTGCAAGGACCGCCATTTTATTCTCTAGGGTGCTTGAAAAAGATATATATACCATGACTAATAATCTTATGCAACCATGGACATTAATACCAATGGTTCATTTTGCCACGCTAGGGCCCACACCTGAGTGGAAAGCTAAATGCCAGAACTAACCATGCCGGCTGGACATGGCTGGCTGCATCTGACTCCCTGGATGCAGAAGATCCCACCTGGGGCTCTGGGGAGAGAGGGGAGTGGCCAGATGGGACTGGCCCTCATAACTCGATATTTTCCTTTTTTTTTTTTTTTTTTTCTTTCCACTCAGGTGCCGCGGCCATATATATACGCTTGAACCAAATTTAATTAATTAAACAGACAATGGAAATGTTAATCAGCTGTTATGCTGAAGACAAGCTGTCTTCTTTTTGTAACTTTTGCCTGTCATAATTTGTTAATTTCACTTGTATTGACTTAAGAATTAATAAAACATATTGAGAAAAAAAAAGAAAAAGATATATATAATGTTTAGGGGTTCTATGTAATTTTATAGTAAAAAATACTGATTTTAACGTATTTTAACACCGAATCTCAAAAAGAGGCTCGGCCCTTAAGTGGTTAAAATAATACCTGATGATCCTGCCATAAAGACCCTTGTTCAGACACTTCCAGTTATCAGGTGACAACTGTGTTACTGTGATCTCACCTTAATAAAAAGCATAATTTTAAGGAAGTGCTTCAAATAATATAAATACAATAAATATCAATTCATGTAATAAAAATGCGTGTATCTACCTTCCTAGGAGGAGCTGCTTTCCTATAGGTGGTGGCACATTTGGTGGTGGTTTTTTTGTCTAACACTCATTGATTGTGACTGAAGATTTTTTCAAATGGTCTATATGTTTTGAACCGCTTTTATATGATAATTTAGTTTATGATGATATATTGAAATGAATTGTATGCACATATGGGTTATACGTAGATGAAAATGATTTATTTAGATATATCATTTTTTATTACATTAATTAATCTTTATTATATTTACATTATTTGAAGCACTTCCTTAGTAATTATTTCTTTTTCTGTTTGATGTTTGGGATTTGAAGGCATCAGCTTTCATTTTTTTTTTTTTTTGTAGTTCTGGTTGGGTGCAGAGTATATATTTTTCATATTGTAGTATGGCACTCTTAAGGCCTGTACACGCGGTCCGATGGTTGGTCAACAACGGTCGTCCAGCAGCCTGTTGGCCGATAATCCGATCTTGTATAAGCACGATTCTACAGCCGATTTCCAATTGTCATCCAACAGAAGTTGGACGACGAGACTAGAAAACTTTTTTTGGCCAACAAGGAGTTGACCGATTTTCGGCTCGTGTGTACAGAAGTTGGATGACGAGACTAAAACACTTGTGTTGGCCAACAAGGCATTGGCCGATTGTTGGCTCATGTGTACAGAAGTTGACCAACCAAAAGTTGGAAGTGCAAACACGCATGTTCGGAATCTAGGAAGTGTTCGGTCGCGTAACCTGTGTTCATAATTCACAAATCATATTCACCGGAGCTTCCTCGTTAAACGCTCGGAACACGTCACTACGTTTGGCTTTGTTGGCCGTTTACTTGATTTATGTTAGTACACTAGACCAAACCGATGTCGCCTAATTTGGACAAAAATTGGATGTTTGGTTGACCAACCATCGGCTTGTGTGTACGAGGCTTAATTCATGACTCATTTGGACATTAGAAGCGGACATTGTACAGGCCCGGTAATGTCCAAGATGCCAATCCATGGCAATGATTGTTAGACCTGGATTGCTGACGGAAGCAGAAAATTTGAATAGGTTTTATTTTATACCCTTTTACAGTATGGCGCTGTTATTTATAAAGAAATACCGCCATATTGGTGAAAAGGAAGGAGAAAGTAAATAACACCGCTTCTATGTTGGATAAATTGTTGATTTCGTTGTAAGTGTAATTATTGTGTGGCATCTTTGAGGCAGTTCTACAACAAGTTTTGTCCTTAACCCCCTTAATGACCAGGCCATTTTTTTGCTATACGGCACTGCGTCTCCTTAACTGACAATTGCGCAGTCGTGCGACGTTGTGCCCAAAAAAAATTGATGTCCTTTTTTTCCCACACATAGAGCTTTCTTTTGGTGGCATTTGATCACCTCTGCAATTTTTATTTTTTGCGCTATAAACGTAAGAGCGAAAAAAAACAAAAAAACAACTCAATATTGTTTACTTTCTTCTATAATAAATATCCAAAAAAAACCCCATAAAAAAGCAATTCCCTCTGATTCCTCCTGCATTTATTTGTATTGTAACTGTACTGTCTGCCCCCATGTTGTAAATCATGGTAAAGACCACTGCGCAACTAGGGTGTGACATAAAGTATTGCAATGACCACCATTTTATTATCTAGGATGCTTGAAAAAGATACAGTATATATAATGTTTGGGGGTTCTATGTAATTTTATAGCAAAAAAATACTGATTTTAACTTATTTTAACACCGAATCTCAAAAAAAGGCTCGATCCTTAAGTGGTTAAAATAATACCTGATGATCCTGCCATAAAGACCCTTGTTCAGACACTTCAAGTTATCAGGTGACAACTGTGTGACTGTGATCTCACCTTAATAAAAAGCATAATATTAAGGAAGTGCTTCAAATAATATAAATATAATAAATATCAATTCATGTAATAAAAATGCGTGTATCTATCTTCCTAGGAGGAGCTGCTTTCCTATAGGTGGTGGCACATTTGGTGGTGGTTTTTTTGTCTAACACTCATTGATTGTGACTGAAGATTTTTTCAAATGGTCTATATGTTTTGAACCGCTTTTATATGATAATTTAGTTTATGATGATATATTGAAATGAATTGTATGCACATATGGGTTATACGTAGATGAAAATGATTTATGTAGATATATCATTTTTTATTACATTAATTGATCTTTATTATATTTACATTATTTGAAGCACGTCCTTAGTAATTATTTCTTTTTCTGTTTGATGTTTGGGATTTGAAGGCATCAGCTTTCATTTTCTTTTTTTTGTAGTTCTGGTTGGGTGCAGTGTATATATTTTTAATATTGTAGTATGGCACTCTTAAGGCCTGTACACACGGTCCGATGGTTGGTCAACAACGGTCGTCCAGCAGCCTGTTGGCCGATAATCCGATCTTGTATACGCACGATTCTACAGCCGATTTCCAATTGTCGTCCAACAAAAATTGGACAACGAGACTAGAAAACTTTCGTTGGCCATCATGGAGTTGACCGATTTTCAGCTCGTGTGTACAGAAGTTGGATGACAAGACTAAAAAACTTGTGTTGACCAACAAGGCATTGGCCGATTGTTGGCTCGCGTGTACAGAAGTTGACCAACCAAAAGTTGGAAGTGCAAACACGCATGTTCGGAATCTAGGAAGTGTTCGGTCATGTAACCTGTGTTCATAATTCACAAATCACATTCACCTCAACTTCCTTGTTATACGCTCGGAACACGTCACTGCATTTGGCTTTGTTGGCCAATTACTTGATTCATGTTAGTACGCTAGACCAAACCGCTGTCGCCCAATTTGGAAAAAATTTGGACATTTGGTTGACCAACCATCGGCTCGTGTGTACGAGGCTTAATTCATGACTCATTTGGACATTAGAAGCGGACATTGTACAGGCCCGGTAATGTCCAAGATGCCAATCCATGGCAATGATCGTTAGACCTGGATTGCTGACGGAAGCAGAAAATTTGAATAGGTTTTATTTTATACCCTTTTACAGTATGGTGCTGTTATTCATAAAGAAATACCGCCATATTGGTGAAAAGGAAGGAGAAGGTAAATAACACCGCTTCTATGTTGGATAAATTGTTGATTTCGTTGTAAGTGTAATTATTGTGTGGCATCTTTGAGGCAGTTCTACAACAAGTTTTGTCCTTAACCCCCTTAATGACCAGGCCATTTTTTTGCTATACGGCACTGCGTCTCCTTAACTGACAACTGACGCTGTGCCCAAAAAAAATGTATGTCCTTTTTTCCCACACATAGAGCTTTCTTTTGGTGGTATTTGATCACCTCTGCGATTTTTATTTTTTGCGCTATAAACATAAGAGCGAAATTAAAAAAAAAAAAAAACAACTCAATATTTTTTACTTTCTTCTATAATAAATATCCAAAAAAAACCCCATAAAAAAGCAATTCCCTCTGATTCCTCCTGCATTTATTTGTATTGTAACTGTACTGTCTGCCCCCATGTTGTAAAGTGCCTGCACAAACTGTATAAATCCTGTATATTAATAATAATAATAATAATGTAATAATTTATTTATCAGTTTAGGCCGATAAATATTCTGCTACATATTTTTGGTAAAAAAATCGCAATAAGTGTATATTGATTGGTTTGCGCAAAAGTTATCGGGTCTACAAAATATGGGATATATTTATGGAATTTTTTTTTATGTTTTTACTGGTATGCCTACTTTTCTCCATGCTGCATATCCGGGATGGACCAGGGCAATTCTGATTGGTCAGCAACTGTGAAACACTCTGGTCAATCCCAGAAGTGCTGCACACAGAAGAGTGGCGATGTCAGGACCCAGATCTGAACTTGCAACCTCTGCTGTGTCTGGCAGTATCTCTTCTTGCTAAGTCACCGAAGATGCTGGACAGTAGACATGTGCACGGACGAAAAATAGGTTTTTTTCGTTTTCATCCTTTTCTGGTTTTTTTTTCATTTTTTCTGTTTTTTTTATCTTTTTTCAGTTGTTCCGATTTTTCATTATGATCGAAATTCGTTATTTCTAATAAATTCGTAAATTTGCAAACATTTGAATTCGGTTCGTTCCATTCGTATAGATGTGGTATCTGTTATTATCGGGAATTCGGAATAATTTGTATTCCTTACGTTCACTAACAGGCAGACAAATTTGAAAGGAAATTCCAATACCTATAATTTAATAGTTTATAACTATTATTATAGTTATTATTATTATTATTATTATTATTATTATCATTAAAAACTAATAATAATATTAATTAAAAAACTATAATAATGGATATAATTTCCTTTCAAATTATATTATTATAATTATAATATAAATTATCCCAATGTATTTTGTTCTTTAGGATTTTCAAATTTTCGGATTTCCGTTCCTATTTTCGATTTTCAAATCGTCGGATTTTCATTCTTTCGAAATTTTGGATTTTCATTCCTACTTTCGGATTTTCATTCTTTTGTATTTTCGGATTTTCGTTCTTAATTTCGGATTTTTGTTATTTTGAATTCTTAGATTTTCATTCTTACGTTCAGATTTTAGTTTTTTCAAATTTTAGGATTTTCGTTTTTATCTTCGGATTTTTGAATTTCAGATTTTCGTTCATTCGGATTTTTGAATTTCGGGTTTTCGTTCATTCGGATTTTCAAATTTCGGGTTTTCGTTCATTTGAATTTTCGTTCTTTTTAAAAATTTGTTTTTGGAAAAATTTGTGAAATGGTTTTTCGTTATTCGGACGTTTCTGATTTAAGGAATATTCAGAATTTTGACAAAAAAAAACAAATTCCGAAACAATTTGCCTTGGACAATCTTGCCTTGAACCTTGTTTCTGGCGAACCTCGAACTCTTTGCTCCTTTAATGAACTTCCTATTTAGGCCATGTCTCGGCACTTCCTGTTTTCCAGATTATTGTGCTCCAGTGGTGCTCACTCCATTAGGCATGCAGGGGCCCCACCCCCCCTAATCTATGCACCTGACCCCTTATCTCCATGCAGGGTGGTGGATGTATGAATTTCAATGTTTTTTTTTTGAGGAGCACTTGATTAGAGCCTGAGGCTCTAATTGGCTTCAAAGAAGAGTGGGCTCAGGGCACAGAACACTGCGTTCTGAGCCCACCCAGTTGTGTGACATTAGAAAGTTATTCACTAATGTCTCCCTGCTTCTTCTCCCTGACAAATAGAAAGTGGGTTTTGAGACCCGATTGGCCAGGGAGTCTTAGCACCCACTTCCTGTTCGGCCAGGAGGTGAAGCAATGGACCTGGTGTTCTGTCAGAATCGGCGGCCCAACACCAGCTGTGTGAGCTGTGAGTGAGGAGCAGCAGGCGGAGGGGCAGCAACAGGCACTTCCAGGATCCAACACTGCCTCATCATCGGAAGGTAAAGCACGGATTGTCGCCTTCCCATCCGACCCGCTGGGGGGTTGTTTGTCATTACCCAGGGAGGAGGGTTTTTTAGCCCCTCCCAAAATGCAGCACCAGCCACCACTGTTGTGCTCTCTACAGCCAATATCTCGCTCTTGTCACTCCTGTTGCTGTCCCTATCTTTCCTACCACTCATTACTAACCTTTGGCTTGTTCCTTGACTACGCTTCTGCTTAATCCCAACCTACAACCACTTGTCACTGACCTTTGGGTTGTTTACTGACTATACGTTTGCTTAATCCCAACCTGCAACCACTTGTCACTGACCTTTGGCTTGTTTACTGACTACACTTCTACTTAATCCCAACCTGCAACCACTTGTCACTGACCTTTGGCTTGTTTACTAGCTAAACTTCTGCTTAATCCCAGCCTGCAATCACTTGTCACTGACCTTTGGGTTGATTACTGACTATGCTTCTGCTTGATCTCTACCTGTGATATCTGCTACTGGACCAAGCTTGCACACCTTCTGGTGAGGTAATCCTGAGGGCTGCAACCTAGAACTTACATGCAGCAAGCCCACCTCCACCATCAGGCACTACCCGTTAGTACTTAAACCCCGCACCTAGGGTAAGCCCGTGTCATCTGCCAGGGGGGCCTGCTTGCATACCTATCCTGCTGGTGGGTGGGAGCCCATTTTATTGCTATAGCTACTGGTCTCCGAGCCTGGTCCATAACAGGGGATTTCAAATTCTCAGACCAGCTGCACAAGCTCTGACAACTCAGCATCCCCAGAGGTACAGTCAGGTCCATAAACATTGGGACATTGACACAATTATAATCTCTTTGGCTCTATACACACCACAATGGATTTGAAATGAAACAAACAAGATGTGCTTTAACTGCAGACTTTCAGCTTTAATTTGAGGGTATTTACATCCAAATCAGGTGAACGGTGTAGGAATTACAACAGTTTGTATATGTGCCCTCCCACTTTTTAAGGGACCAAAAGTAATAGGACAGATTATCAATCATAAATCAAACTTTCACTTTTTAATACTTGGCTGCAAATCCTTTGCAGTCAATCACAGCCTGAAGTCTGGAACGCATAGACATCACCAGACGCTGGGTTTCATCCCTGATGATGCTCTGCCAGGCCTCTACTGCAACTGTCTTCAGTTCCTGCTTGTTCTTGGGGAATTTTCCCTTCAGTTTTGTCTTCAGCAAGTGAAATGCATGCTCAATCGGATTCACGTCAGGTGATTGACTTGGCCATTGCATAACATTCCATTTCTTTCCCTTAAAAAACTCTTTGGTTGCTTTCGCAGTATGCTTCGGGTCATTGTCCATCTGCACTGTGAAGCGCCGTCCAATGAGCTCTAAAGCACTTGGCTGAATATGAGCAGATAATATTGCCCGAAACACTTCAGAATTCATCCTTAGAGTTGAGCGAACTTCTAGAAGTCTGGGTTCTGCTGGTTCGGCCGAACTTCGGGACATAGTCCGGGTTCGGGTCCAGACAGAACCCGAACTTTGTCCCGGACCCCGAACCCCATTGAAATCAATGGAGACCCGGACCCTGATAAAATGTTGTAAAAAACATGGATTTTCAGGCCCAGAGGTAACTAAAGTTACCCCAAGCCCCAGGCCCTGTTTCAAGCCCAAGACAGACCTGGGCTTGGGCCTGATACAGGGCTTCAAGCCGGCTTGGTCGTCTTGGGTCTGAAGATCTTCAAGCGAGTTGAGATTCCTACTTAAGACTTCACAAAGCCCGTTATAATAGACGAGTATAAGTCGGTTCACGAAATCTCGAGTAACCTGCCGCGAAGTGTCACGTCTACCTGTTACTGGGCTTCGTATGACGCTTTCGTTGGTTTCTCAAAAA
>BLSH010066357.1:666089-682940 GCA_018402905.1 Glandirana rugosa
AGTCCAAATTGTCACGGTCACACTTACTCCCGATTGTCACAAGGAAACAAATTATAACATTAACGGTCTATATCAATATAATAATTTTTCCTTTTACTTATTTTTATTTTATATATTTTTTCCTTTTTAATAATATAACTATATCTGGCAATTACAATATTAAACAAAGGAACACTGTTAGCCCTCATTCACACTGGCACTGTTAAACCTGAAGTTAAACCCGAATTTATATGAATTTAGCGTACAATTCTCAAAGCATATAAATGCATGTAATGGTTTTTCAGTGGTGCCATATACACTGCCTGTTTAACTGTGTTTAGATGGTTAGATTAGCTGCATTAGAAAAAATTGAATCCTGTGCATCCATGTGTGTAAACATGTAAAGGAGAAACATCTAAACTCAGGAAAAAGTGATCCGGGAATCATACAAAATGTTTATATTTCTCGGATGACATCTTGTGCATTTAGAAAAGCTAAACACAAGAACGCAGTGCGATTAAGGCCTTTTCTTTTGGCTACAATGGCATCAGCATGCTAAAGAAGTTTTTTTTTGAGTGAACTTCTAGCCTGCATGACAGTCAGTTACAGAAGTCACATTATCAGACACCATACTGACTGGTTCCTGATCGCTGGCGGATACCTTTGGCTGTTAACATCAACTGACTTAACATGCCTTGTCTTGCACGCTGTCTCTGTGTGTAGGTGGCCAGGGCTTTGCTTCCTTATGCAAAGTCTGCTCTCCTGATGACTGGCGGGATAATGATCAAGAAGTAAAGGTACCAAAAGCACAGCTCTACTGGATGAATGATGCAGAAACAGGAAGATCTGCAGGTTCCTCCATTATACTACAGGTTCTCAGCTACAGCTTCCTCTCCAGCAAGGAGAACAGTGGTCACCACAGTAGTGGCATCACCAAATGTCACTTCCAAACTGGAGAGACTAGCAGTCAGAGACAGTAGTGCCTTAGATTTCTTACTGCGAATATACAGCTATGGACCTCAGGAAGTGCACTGCTAGTTTTCAGGAGGAAATCAAGAAAAAAAACAAGACTTGTTCAGGCCAAAATTCAAATTTCTAGATATTCCATTTAACCACTTCAGCCCCGGAAGGATTTTTCCCCTTCCGGATTAGAGCACTTTTTGCGATTCGGCACTGCGTCACTTGAACTAACAATTGCGCGGTCATGCCACATTGTACCCAAACAAAATTGACGTCCTTTTTTCCCCACAAATAGAGCTTTCTTTTGGTGGTATTTTGTCACCTCTGCAGTTTATATTTTTTGCGCTATAAACAAAAAAAGAGCAAGAATTTGGAAAAAAAACCAATATTTTTTACTTTTTGCTATAACATCCAAAAAAAATAATAAAAAAATTGCAAAAAGCATTTATTGTTCGGTTTGCGCAAAAGTTATTGTGTCTACAATCTATGAGAATTGATTTATGGCGTTTTTATTATTATTTTTTTTTTTTTTACTGGTAATGGCGGCGATCTGCAATTTTTATTTGGACTGCCATATTGCAGCAGACAAATTGGACACTTTTGACACTTTTTTGGGGCCAATGACATTTATACAGCGATCAGAGCTAAAAAATAGCCACTGATTACAGTATAAATGTCATTGGCAGGGAAGGGGTTAACCTGTAGGGGACAATCAAGGGGTTAAATGTGTTCCCTGGGTGTGTTCTAACTGTGTGGGGGCTGGCCTGGCAGGGGCATGACAGATCTAACTGATCCCAATTACGGGGATCAGTAGATCACTGTCATGTCCCCAGACTGAACGGGAAACTGCCGTGTTTACATCGGCGGTTTCCCATTCTGGCTCTGTAGTAGGCGATTGCGGGTTGCCGATGGACATCGAGTCCGCCCGACCCGCGGCCCCACTCACGTGGCGCGCGGTGGGCACGAGAGCATGCTGCCTGCGATTGCAGCTGCGCTAATCACCGCTGATAGACAGAGATTTGCTCAGCGAAGTCACATTGTCGCCGTTTATTTGTGCGAGGCGGTATTCAAGTGGTTAAGTTAGCAAAATTTAAGTTTTTAAATCCTTAAAGGGGCTAGGCCTCCATCCCTAATTTTGATTGGTAAACATGGCTGGAGGTTGGGACTTTATATGAAGCATGCGAGGTATATAGACAAAAATGTGTATAATAGTAAAACATTTGATTGCATGGATATAAACATATGCTGTTCGTTTATCTATGACAATTTTGTCTACAAATAAATGACAACAAATCATATCCAATATTATTTCATATATATACAAATATGTAAAACATGGCCATGTGGCCTAAAACTCATTGCTACCTCTCATATAGGGATGGTGTTCGTGCTCAGATCGAACATACGTTCAATCCGAACATCGGGTGTTCGCTCGTTCGCGTGTTCTCGAACATAATGTTTTAAAATGGCAGCGGAATGCCGCCTGCTGATTGTCCAAAGCATGCACATGACCTGCATGCTTTGGCCAATCTGCGGGCAGCCTGCTGTGAGAGCTTTGATTGGCTAAAGGCATCCTGCCCCACACTATATAAAGCCGCTTGTACAGCGGCTCTATGATAGTGTGTCAGCGGCGGTGTTAGGGAGATATCGTAGGTTCCTGAAGACAGGCAGTTTAGATACGCCCCTGACGACGTCAACCTATGATGAAACGCGTCGGGTGGAGCCTAGGACGACACGCAGGAGTGAGGACAAGGACGCGGCAGCCATCTTAGTGGTGGGAACTTCCAACTGAATGTGGGGAAGGCTCTCGGTGAGCAGATACGTCTGATGCACAGTGTTTTAATGTAAGTATGCGTTGTGATACGATTTTCTACATTCAACCATTTATATCCATACTAACCACCCCCAGTATGTTTGTTTGACAATATAAACTTTTTCAGCAAGTAAGTTATACCTTTTTATGACGGAGTAATTGAGACAAAACTGTCCTAATTGGTGCCTGTTTTTTGGCACCTATTTTCCGATAGATATTAATTGCTACACTATTCAATTTCAGCTATACAGATGATTACCTTAGCCTCTATATTCATTTTCTAGCTTGGACTGTGAGCGCCCTCTGCAAATTCCCTTTGGTTGGGGCCTCCTGTTAGGCGCGGTGCTATTGGCCTTGCTGCTGTTGGTTGGTGCTTGATCCATTGGGTAGGTACGCGGCGTGCGGTGGGGCTCCGGATTGTTGGGGGGATGTGTGTGTGGGGTAACTTGGGTTGGGTGGGTGGGTGGGTGGGGGGATGAGAGCTTGGGTGGGGTGGGCTCCCCTTGGTGTGTGGGATGGGCTGGCTGTGTCCACATTACATGACGGGATATAAAATACATGCATAATTTTTGTTTGTATTTCTGTAGTTTTTCTGCATTAATTCATTGTATATTTGCAGTTACTGGAACACTAAAGTGCATCAGTCTTTTTCAGTCCCCTGAGGAAGCCCATGTTGGGCGAAACATGTCGGGATGTTGACCTAAAGTGCATGTACCAGTAATATGTTTCTGTACCAAATAAAACTGTAACCAATATTGTATATCCAACCCGTTTGTTTGTGTTGGATTGTTTATACAGCCCGCCTTTTGTGGGCATTATAGCCATCTTTTTGGCTGATGTTATTTGGATGATATATAATAAAATTTGATTTTATCTTTAATAGTCTTTGTGAGATTGAATTGTCTTTTTTGCACCGAATATCCCATCGGGAACACCTTTCCTCATCTACCTACCATTTAAATCTTTAAGGGATGAGGTGCCTCCTATTAGAGGGGAATATCCAGACAAGGAACCACCTTCTGTAAATATTTTAATGTAAGTGTTTTTAACTGTTTGGGGCAATAAAGATCGGATTTGAGATACTGTACCATGAGTCTTTGCCCTTTGTTATCCCTCTATATGACGATGAGATGAGATGACGCTGGGAATTGGGACTCCAGTCTGAGGATTCAAATCATCTGATGGTACATATCGTGGTGGATTTCTCTTACCAGAGAGCGTTCCCGACTCCTGTAATAAGGGTTCCGGGTTTCTGGTAAGAGACAGTGTGTTTGGTGTTGGTGACGGGCTCTTTCGATCTCCCTACTCTATCTGGAAAGTGGAATTATGGACTGAATATCAAATAATCTAAACTTGTAGCGCTGCACCTTACACTTTTATTCTTTGAATATTGTTTGGATTTGCAATACTGTGTCAGCGGCTTGTGTTCTGTTATTGTTATTTTTGCTCTTTATGCGCAGCAGGGTATTTACTAGATTCCTGAGCTGGATCAGCTGTTATCAACAGATAGCCGGCTGCCTGCTCTAAAAAACGGTACCAGGGTAAAGCCTGTAGCTGCAGACTATACCCCGATACTTCCACTTAAAGCAGCCGCCGTTTATAAACAGCGATTCACGTTAAGTGGTTAAACCAATTTACAACAGCAGGGCCCGTTCCTGCGCCTAACAAAAGTAACTGCAAGGGGTTAAAGTGTCCTGGCTCTGATAACACCCAAGGCCCAAGTTTTCCCCACCTGTTGGACTGGGGCATGTCATCACAATTTTTAACTACTTAACGCGAATCGTCGTTTATAAACGGCGGCAGCTTTAAGTGGATGTATGTTTAAAGTGTCGCCTATGGAGATTTTTAAGTAGCGGAGTTTGTCGCCATTCCGAAAGTGTGCGCAATTTTCAACCCTAACATGTATGGTATCTATTTTCTCGGCGTAACATTCTCTTTCACAATATACAAAAAAAATTGAGCTAACTTTACTGTTGTCTTATTTTTTAACTCAAAAAAGCGTTTTTTTTTTTTTTCAAAAAAAATTGTGCTTGAAAGGCCGCTGCGCAAATACCGTGTGACAAATAGTATTTCAACGATCGCCATTTTATTCTCTAGGGTGTATGAAAAAAAAAAAAAATGTTTGGGGGTTCTAAGTAATTTTCTAGCAAAAAAAAGATTTTAACTTGTAAACAACAAGCGTAAAAGGCTCCGGGGCTTAAGTGGGTAAACTAATTTACAACATCGCCAACACACAAGGCCCAATTTTTCGCCACCTGTTTGACTGTGGGCTTTCGTCAGAATTTGTAAACTAATTTACAACATCAGGACCAGTTCCCTCATCCAACAAGAGTAGCTGCAAGGGTTTATAGTGTTCTCGCACCGCCAACACCCAAGGCCCAATTTTTGGCCTCCTGTTTGACTGGGGGCTTTCGTCAGAATTTGTAAACTAATTTACAACATCAGGTCTAGTTCCTCCGTCCAACAAGAGCAACTGCAAGGGGTTACAGTGTTCTGGCACCACCAACACCAAGGCCCAATTTTTAGCCACCTGTTTGACTGGGAGATTTTATCACAATTTTTTAACTATTTTACAACAGCAGGGCCCGCACCAAAATTAAAAAAAAAATGACGTGCGGTTCCCCCCCAAATCCGAACCAGGCCCTTCAGGTCTGGTATGGAATTTAAGGGGAACCCTGTGCCAAAAAAAAAACGACTAGCGGTTCCCCCCAAAATTCAAACCAGGCCCTTTAGGTCTGGTATGGAATTTAAGGAGAACTCCCGCACCATTTTTTTTTTTTAAATGGAGTGAGACCCTCCCCCAAAATCCAAACCAGGTCCTTCAGGTCTGGTATGGATTTTAAGGGGAACCCCACGCCAAATTAAAAAAATGGCATGGGGTCCCCCCAAAATCCAAACCAGACCCTTATCCGAGCATGCAACCCTGGCATGGCAGGAGGGGGTGGGGACGAGCGAGCGCCTCTGAACCATACCAGGCCACATGCCCTCAATATGGGGAGAATGCTTTGAGGTTGCCCCAAAGCACCTTGCCCCCATGTTGATGGACAGAAGGGCCTCATCCCCACAACCCTGGCCGGTGGGGGTCTGCGGGCAGGGGGTTTATCAGAATCTGGAAGCCCCCTTTAATAAGGGGGCCCCCAGATCCCGACCCCCCCATATGAATAGGTTTGGGGTACATTCTACCCCTACCCATTCACCAAAAAAGGAGTGTGGTGTAAACAAAACAATAGGCAGTTTTTGACAAGTCCTTTATTTTGTAAAATAGCTCTTACTTCTTTCTTCCTCCATCTTCTCCTGGCCCGGTCCTTCTTCTGGTCTTCTTCTTTTAGTCTTCTTGATTCCTCTTTTTGTCTTCAATCTTCATCTTCATCTTCTTTCCCCGCTGCCACTCTCTTCGCTGCTGCAGTCTGGCCCCTGCGCGTCTTGCCGAATAGGCGGTCTTCACAATGACATATTTTTAAGAAGGGGCGGGGCCACCCAGTGACGTAACTGAGTGAACCCGCCCCTTATGACACCATGTGATGTCAGAGGGGGCGGGTCACCAATTTAAGTCACGGGAGGCCCCTCCCCTTCTTATAAAAGAACTGTCATCGCGAAGACCGCCCATTCGGCAAGATGCGCAGGGGCCGGACTGCAGCAGCGGAGAGCGCGGCGACGGGGAAAGAAGAAAGAAGATGAAGATGAGGATTGAAGATGAAGAGAGGAAGCAAGAAGACTAAAAGAAGAAGAAGAAGAACGACCAGGAGAAGATGGAGGAAGAAAGAAGAAAGAGCTATTTTACAAAATAAAGGACTTGTCAAAAACTGCCTATTTTTTTTTTTACACTACACTCCTTTTTTGGTGAATGGGTAGGGGTAGAATGTACCCCAAACCTATTCACATAGGGGGGCAGGGATCTGGGGGCCCCTTATTAAAGGGGGCTTCCAGATTCTGATAAGCCCCCCCCACGCGCAGACCCCCACAAGCACTGGCTAGGCTTGTGGGGAAGAGGCTCTTGGGGACATGGTGCTTTAAGGTGGGGGGGGGTGATGCCATGGCTTGTTTGTACCAGGACCCTCACCAAGCCACCAGGGCTGAAGCCACTTTACATGCCTTACAGGAAGGACGCCGCACGGTGGAAGATTACGTTGCTGTGTTCCGACTTTGGAGTGCAGACATGGCCTGAAATGACGTGGCCCTGTGCTACCAGTTTCGTCTGGGCCTGTCAGAGTCCCTCAAGGATGAGTTGGCCTGTGTTGGGGTGCCCCATACCCTGGAAGCCCTTATCAATTTGGCAATCCAAATTGACTGACGCCTCAGGTAACGCAGAGCCGAGAGGACCTCCGGGCCCTCACGGTTGACCTGGATGATGTTTCCCCCGTGTGCCTACTTATCCAAGCTATCCACAACCTGCTGTCTCTGCTTCTGCAGCCACTGCTCCTACACCTCTAGATGCTCCCGAGCCAATGCAGATTGGGCTTATCCGCCCCTCCCTGATGCCCGAGGAGAAGCAACATCACCGGGTCCTCAACCTGTGTCTGTATTGTGGGGAGGCGGGGCACATGGTGAGATCTTGCCCTGCCAAGTTTGGTAAGTATGCCCTGAAGAAGACAGAAGAGGGGCCTCCTGCTAGCAGTAACACTTCTCATTTTACTCTCTCCATCTCTTACAGCTTTCCGAAGGGAATATCCAGGCTCCGGCGATCGTTGACTCCGGATCATGTAGCTGTTTCATGGCTGTTTCATGGATCAGGCCTTCGCTACACAACATTGGATTCCTTTAGGTCCTAAGGCTCATAAGATGGATGTCTGCCTAGCCGATGGAACCACCATAAAATCTGGTATTGTCACCCATAAGACCTTCCCCTTGCCCGCGGTGATGGCTGATGGCCACCAGGAGCCTTTCTTCCCTATTATTCTTGGACTTCCATGGCTCCGACCCCACAGCGTCTGCATTAATTGGATATCTGGGGAAATTCACTTTTCCAATTATTGTGCCAGCACTGCCTACCTAAACCCAACAAGACGGGTCCCACACTCTTAAGCTTGGACTTCGACCCAGATCCTGAGGTCCGCCAAGCGGTCCTCTCTGTGTACCATGACTATCTGGATGTCTTTAATAAGAAGGGAGCAGAGAAACTTCCCTCACACCGGCCTTATGATTGCCCGATAAAACTCCTACCCGGAGCAGAGGTACCGTTCGGTCGGATTTACCCCCTGTCAGAACTGGAATTAGTGGCCCTCAAGGCCTATCTGGACAATAACCTTGAAAAGGGATTTATCCGGCCTTCCATGTCCCCCGCAGGTGCCGGAATCTTTTTAGTTGAAAAAAAGCATTATACACTAAGACCCTGCATAGATTATCGTGAGCTAAATAGGATAACGGTCAAAAAACGCTACCCACTGCCGTTGTTTCCAGAACTGTGTCAGAGACTGGGCTCCGCCACAGTCTACACCAAGTTGGATCTCCGTGGGGCATACAATCTTATCTGTATTGGGGAAGGCAACGAGTGGAAGACCGCCTTTCGAACCCGTTTCGGACATTTCAAATATTTAGTTATGCCCTTTGGTCTCTGTAACGCCCCAGCAACGTTTCAGCACTTCATCAACGATGGGATTGTTCGTCATTATATATCATGATGATATATTGATCTTTTCCTTGGAGGAACACTGGGAGCACGTCCGCAGAGTGTTAAGTCAGCTTCGGCAGCATGGACTGTAAGCCAAGGCAAAGAAGTGCGCCTTCGAGCGTTCCAGTATCCAGTTTCTGGGATTGGTCATACCTGTCGCTGGCATTACCATGGACCAACAGGAAGTCTCCGCTATCCTGGATTGGCCAACACCAGTGAATAAAAAAGGGGGTCCAAAGACTTGTGGGGTTCTCCAACTTCTATCGGAAGTTCATAAAAGGATTTTCTGCTATTATCTCGCCTATCACTCACTAAGCAGGATTCCCGGTTTAAATGGACCACGGAGGCCCAAATGGCCTTCCAGACTCTGAAAAAGCTTTTCACCTCAGCGCCAGTTCTGAAGCATCTGGATCCCGCTCTGCCCTATGTCCTGGAGGTAGATGCTTCCAAGACCGCTGTAGGAGCTGTGTTATCTCAAAGGCGAGGCTCCAAAGCTCTACTCCATCCTATAGCTTTCTTTTCTCACAAACTCTCTTCTGCTGAAAAGAACTGTGATGTTGGAGATAGAGAACTACTGGCCATCAAGTTGGCTCTGGAAGAATGGTGTTATCTCTTGGAAGGGGCATTGCACCCCATATTGATCTATACTGATCACAAAAATTTAGAGTATCTTAGAACCGCTAAAAGACTGAAACCCCAACAGGCCCGCTGGGCCCTCTTCTTTTCCCAATTTCTCTTTCACATCACCCACAGGCCTGGGTCAAAGAATGTGAAACCTGATGCCTTGTCACGGATGTTCTGCGAGTCTGGAGTTCCTGCATCTCTGGATACCATCCTTCTTCCTAGGAATTTCCTTCTGTCCCAAGAGAACCTGTTGTCACAAATCAGGTGAACTATCGCCAAATCCCCTGACCCACTTGATCCCGGACTGGTGACTAATGATGGGCTGTTGTGGCAAGGCAACCAGCCATGACAATAAACTGGCCGGACATTTTGGCTCTTGTAAAACTGCAGAATTACTTCTACTCTTTTTTTGGTGTCCATCAGTGGGCGAAGACTGCCAGAAATACGTCAATTCCTGCCTTACTTGTGCTCAGAATAAGACCTGCAAAGCCAAAGCCTGGGGCTTACTAAACCCACTGCCAGTACCTGAAAGGCCTTGGTCCAGAATCTTATTGTGGAGTTACCAACAGCCGAAGGACATAATGCGATCTTTGTCGTTGTGGATCGCCTCACAAAGATGGCACATTTTCTCCCTTTGAAAGGTACCCCTTACCGCTGCCGAAACTACATAGGTCTTTATTAAAGAGATAGTTCGCTTTCACGGGGTACCCACCAGCATAGTATCGGACCGAGGAGTCCAATTCACCTCCAGGTTTTGGAAGGCACTCTGCTCTTCTTTGGATATTTTCAACTGCCTACCACCCTCAAACAAATGGTCAAACAGAGCGAACCAATCAGACCTTGGAGCAATATCTCTGTTGTTTCTCATCCTTTTCACAGTCTGACTGGGTCACGCTACTACCTCTGGCAGAATTTGCCTACAATAATACCATTCATTCTGCTACTAAACAGTCCCCATTCTGGGCAAATTACGGATTCCATCCTACATTTCTACCTAGCCTAACCCCTGAAAGCTCTGTGCCAGCTGTCCTGGAAACCACAAAAGTTCTAGAGAAAAATCAGAGGCTGTTACAGGAAACATTATCTAAGACTCAGGAGTACAAAAAGGATGTGTATGACAGGAGACGTGGGGAAATGATTCTCCAACCAGGTGACCAGGTCTGGCTTGCTTCAAAAAACTTAAGGTTAACTTGTCCTTCAAGGAAGCTGGGACCTCGATTCATTGGTCCATTCTCTGTGAAAAGGAGGATTAACCGGGCGGCATATGAACTTGTTCTGCCCACTACTTTACGGATCCACTGGGTGTTTCATGTTTCACTGCTGAAGGTGTGGCTGATGATCCCTTCCCAAGACAGTCAACTCTTCCACCAGAACCAGTTCTAGTAGATGGAAAGGAGGAGTTTGAAATTGAAGCCATTTTGGCATCCAGGAGGAGGGGTGGCTCCTTACAGTATTTAGTCAAGTGGAAAGGCTACAGGCCTGAGGAGAACTCTTGGGAGCTGAAAGCAAATCTGCATGCGGAGCAGCTGATTAACACATTTTGGAGGAACCATTCTGGAAGAAATGCCTGTCAGGGCATTCGGAGGCTGCCCCTTGTGGGGGCAATGTGAGGGAATGTCCCCTGCTCTGCAGTACAACCCAGCAGCTGTGGCGATTCCCGTGCACGGGCATGCACAGGAGCGCGCGCGCATTCAGCAGGTACGTGCGCGCACACGGCCGATGCACGCTGTCATCAGGCACAGACTGCCTATTTAAACAGACACCACTAGGGTGCAAGTGTTGTCCATTCTACAATGTTTGCGCACATGTGAACCAGCTATCCTACACCTGATTCCTGTATCCTACACCTGATTCCTGTGTTCCCGAGACCCGGCTATCCTGACCCTGCTTGTTTGCCGCCTGCACTGACCTTTGCTTGCCCATGACCACTCTTTGGATTACCCCTTGTACATCTACTGCCAGCCGCTGCCAACCTGGCTTGTTTCTGACTACCTGTTAGGAGAAAATCTGCATCCTTTTGGACTTTAGCGGTTATGTGCGCGCCTGGGCACGTCCGTGCGTGCCTGGGCGGGTTTGTGCGCACCTATGTTCGCGCAGGCATACACGCCGGTAGCGGCGCCAAATTCTGCTACTTGAACCCTCTGCACCTGTCAGCAAGTGCTGTCCGTTCTACAGCGTCTGAGTACCTGTGAACCCCAGCTCTGTTCCTGTTTCCAGTACATGTGACCCTTCCTGTTTCCTGTTCGACCCGGCTTGACTTGATCTGCTGTATATCTGCCTGCACCGACCCCGGCTATCCAAGACCATCCGATTGTCTGACCCTTCTGTACTGCTGCTGCCAGTCTGTTGATGAACTTTGCTTGGACTTGACCACTCTCTTGCCTGACCCCTTGTACCGCACAGTCAGCCAGTTGCCGACCCAGCCTGTACGACCAATCTTCTGACCTGCACGATCACCTGGGGCTTCACACCACCACCAGTGACCATCCAGCCTTCGTGCCATCCCGCACTCTTGGACTCCCTGTCTGCTCTACCAGGGGTCCCTGAATCAGGTGCGCAAGAGTGATTGATTGTTCCCTGCACACGCCAGACTCCACCACCAGGACCGTGACACCACCCCTGTGCCTGCTTCTTCTGTACTGTATCAGCCTGCCAGTTGCCGACCCAGCCTGTACCACTGACTTCTCCATGCACAAGACCCCATTGGACACCCCACCACATCACCACCAGTAGACCAGTCCAGCCCTCATGCCCTCTGCACTCCCAAACTCCCTGTCTACTCTGCCAGGGGTTCGCGAATCAGGGCCGTAAGAGTGGTTGCTCCCTGCATAAGACAGACTCCACGGCCAGGAACGTGACACGCCCCCAGAGCTCCCGTGGCCGACTACCTTGGGTGATTTGTGGTATCTGTCGCACCACCACCAGCACACTGGCATTGCTGTGAGTTGTGTACAGGACGAGGTATCCTACCAAGCCCCTTTGCCCCATCTGATTATTTATTTTAATTTATCTATTTTTGATCATGTTTGCCTCTTTAGGTGTGTATATATATTTATTTATTTTTTATCATAGATATGTTTTGCGGGCTTGGCTCCTGAAGAGTGATACAAGTCACGAAACGCATTGATCTACCAACTACCGCTACTAGTACAATCATGTGTTTGCTCAATTTATAATTTTCAGTAATTTATGATCAAATTCCCCCATTTTTTTGCCATCATATGAACTAAGGTTTATGATGTCAGAGGAAGCAATGAGTTTTAGGCCACATGCTCATGTTTTACATATGTGTATATATATGAAATAATATTGGATATGATTTGTTGTGATTTATTTGTAGACAAAATTGTCATAAACGAACTAACAGTATAAGTTTATATCCATGCAATCATGCAATAAAATGTTTTACTATTATACACATTTTTGTCTATATCCCTCGCATGCTTCATATAAAGTCCCAACCTCCAGCCTTGTTTACCATACTTATTCAAGATCAATGATTTTGAAAGTACTTAAGCAATCAATTCAATATGAATGTCAAGAACTAGCATTTTCAGAAGGTGAGGTTATACATGATGGCCTTCATACTTCCTCCCTATAGGTTTTAGTATTTTTGATTCGCTCCCGAAACACACATTCATTCATAAACATTATTCAAATTGTAATTTACAAATTAATATGCAAATTAGGCTATCTTGTTATTGTTTAGTAAATCTAATCCCAAGTAAAGCTGTATATTACTGTATATCACCCAGAAATACTCCAAAGTCTCTTCGAGAAGCAAAGGCTCTAGCTGTATATTATTTTTAGTATTTGATATATCAAGCTGGAATTTTATTTAGCAGCTCCTGTTTTATATAAAACCTTTTTTCCTTTGGGAAAAATAATTTATAGAGCATTACATTGATAATTCCTCTGGAAATCAATATTTTGATCGATCTTGAAGAGCACCTTATACTTCTAAATTAGTAATTGTTTTATTAGATTTATGTTGGCTTCTTTCTTCTCCATTGTGAGTTGTTATAAAAAAACACTATAACAGCATTGTTTTATTTTTCCCTTTGCTGTTGTAGATATTAAGAAATGTTTCTTTTAAGTTATTTTTATTATTGGTCTTCATGTTGTCAGAAGGAAACTGTTAGGAATGATGATTGTATCCCCGCTCTTTTATACGATTCTGCCGTCGCCTCTTTTTTATCTCACGGGGCCCTTCTATTAGGTTTAAATAATCTCACGCTGACTGAAAGTGGTAACAAAGCCACATAGCGCTGGATCTACTGATACAAAATGTTAAAACTGATCTTCTGTTGTAATTAAATAAACAAATAAATAAATGTGCGTAGCACTAAATCCTAAAGGGGCCACTGGAAACATATAGTGATCCCTTTACCCGTTCAGAGGCTGTCCACCCTGTTCACAGTCCCAATAGCACAACAACATATACAGCCTCTAGTCTAGGTGTCTTTTTAAGATTTATTTCAGGTATTGAACAAAATTGCAGGGAGGAAGGTTTAGGGTGCAGGATACCCTGGGAGGTTGATGAAAATATCTTATAATACCATAAATTTTAGAAGACAGCTTCCTGAAAAATATTCAGCATTCGGCCTTATAATAGCAGCTTCAAATATAATGCTAATTAAAGAGGGAACAGCCACTCTGAGACACTATGAGAGCTGTCACAGTCCTTTAGCAGCAACCTTCGGTGTCTCAACCTCAAGAAGCACTTCCACACCTGGAGCTAAAGGGTAAAGGCACCTACCTCTCCAGCCATAGAGTCTCCATTCTTAATTTCCCTTTAGGCACGTTTTCTTCAGGCCCTCAGCCCATAGCACATGCTAAGGCACAGCATCAGTAGTTCTCTAGAACAGTGGTTCTCAACCCTGTCCTCAAGTACCCCAACAGGCCATGTTTGCAGGTTTTCCTTTATCTTGCACGGGTGCTTTAAATCATTCAGTGGCTTGGTATTTTGGACAGCTGTTTTATCTAAGAGACATTCCCAAAACATGACCTGTTGGGGGTACTTAAAGACAGGGTTGAGAACCACTGCTCTAGAACACACACACCTCCCAGTGGGATAGCCCTAGGGGAAGAGAGCTCTGACCAGATCCTCCCAAACATTTATTTACTCCCCAGCCACACCTTCTAGGTCAACCTCCCAGTGATGGGCTAGGGTCCAATATATATTTAAAACCTCAGTGATTGATCTCCCCACCATATTGCTGGGACATTCATCCAGCAGCAGCCAGAAGCAATCAGCCACCAGGTTTAGATTTAAACACAAACAGACCTGAAAAATTTCAGCTCATCTGGCTACAGCAAACAATGTGCTAATTTCCAGCCCAGGGCAGGAGCAATAAAAGTCTCCAGTCTCAGTTTTACTTTAGGCAAGTTTCCTTCAGGCCCACGGGCCATAGTACATGCTGAAACCCAGTAGCAGTAGTTCTCTAGAACACACCCTCCCTAGAGGAAGAGAGCTCTGACCAGATCCTCTCAAACTTTTCTCTACTGTCCAGCCACACCTTCTGGGTCAACCTCCCAGGGATTGGCTGGGATTCAATTCATAACCTCAGTGACAGATCCTCCCACTCTATTGAGGAACATTCCTGCGGCAGCAGACAGAAGCAATCAGCCACAAGGTTTAGGGGTTTTTAACCCTAAACAGACCTGAAAAGTAAGGGTCAAGTAGGTTATTGGCTGATTTGATCCCCCTTCCACCCTGATACCTATACTTACATCTCCTTCTCTCTTCCCCACTTCTTTAGCTGGTCAGAGAATTTGGAAAAAGCCCTGTAAGATCCAATTTGTCCTGATCCGAGCTTACTCTGAGCTGCAGACCTTCTTATCATCTGAAAATAACAGCCTGAAACCTGGCTGCGCATGCGCTGAGAAAAGAAGAGGAGTGAGTTTCAAGCATGCGCATACTTGGAAACACCAGGTATGTCACTTTGCCCAGAGAGACAAATGGAGCAGAAGAAATTGATTTTTTTTTTGTACTCACCATAAAATCCTTTTCTCTGAGTCCATTGAATAAAATGTCTTGTGAGGCCGTTCTATAGATTCCATCAATTGTTAATTATACCGGGTGTTTAATGTAAAAGGATAGAATTCATGCTTCAAATTCCCTGCTCTGATGTCTTTTACCTGCTCTGTGTCGGAAATTCTAATGTAACTATTTGCACCTTTAAAACCGTCTGCGAGCATTGTACATGTATCATGTCCCTTAATAGATGTCTGTTATTACAATTAACCAGACAATTATGCACAACCACAAATGAATAGAACATTTTGGACGATAAATATTGGAGATCCGTGACTCTTTTCAGCCCTCCAAGATTTATATCAACATGATCAATATAATCAGCATGCTTATCTTTTATACATACAATTTAACAAGCCAGGCAGCAGGCCAATCAGTGTATATTACTAGGAACAGTGCTATAATTAGGAGATTTATTTTGTATTTTCTCTCTCATCCACCAGCTTTTCCAACATATTGGTTTTCAATTCTTCTCCCCAAGCAGATTTGTTTTTTAATACAACCTCTGATTTGATATAGAAGTCAGATTTGTCGGCATGCAAAGGGACTAATTATATAAATGAATTTGTTTTTCAGTAATTCTCAGCATCATAAGTAAACGTTCTGTTTTGGTGATAAAATATTTGTTTAGGTAGAAGGTATTGTAGTATGTGTTGTATTATTTGTATTACTTTCATGTTGATTATGCTGGTGCTGAGGATACAGATTAGTAGTAGCACTAGTAGCAGTGGGTGTAACAGTAGTAGCGGAAGTAAGTCGGTCACCAGACCCGCACTTACTTCATCTATTGGCTGTGCTTCCTCCGGGCCATGGGTGATGGCTACCGCCTTGCATCTCCTCTCTCCTCCCCCTTATAGGCAGCCAGTAGGATTGCTTCTCCTTTTGGCCAATCGGGTGACGGGTCTCTGCTTCCTGATTGGCCGGGAGGAGAATCAGGAAGATGATAATGAATATTCATATGTTATAGTCACACAACTGGGTGGGCTCATGGCACAATGCTCTGCGCTCCGAGCCCACCCTTTTTTTGAAGCCTATTAGAGCCTCTGGCTCTAATCACATGCTTAAAAAAAAAAACTCCTATTGGAATCCATGCGTCCGGCGTCCCGCATGTAGATAAGGCGACAGAGGCATGGATAGGAAGGCGGCGCTCCTGTGCCCTGCATTGCGGGCCACCACTGAATAGTAGTAATAGTGGAAGCTGTGGTAGAAGTACAGTAGTGTTAGTACCAGGGCTGTATCGAAAGTTATGGAAAAGTGGGCATAACTTTTTTTTTCTTGTTCTTGTTTTATTGTAACAAGCAGGTACAAGAACAAAGCTTTACATAGGCGTCATAAAGGTTAGGAGAGTACATAGTTCCACAAGCCATTCTAGAAAAACAGTAGAATCAACTGCATCATAACTTTCCCAGAGGCTCTGGGTGAGGAGCTTTGTGACTAACGGCACCAGACTCAATATAGTGTCTCATCTGGTTGCTGAAGAGCAGAGCCTTTGGCAGGGACTAGTGTGCGAACTATGTGGCCCCTCTGTGTTGGGCGGTGAACAGAGTCAGTGCAGGTGCAACTGATGTGTGAGTTTCTGTCAGAAATGGTCAAAAGACGTCATCATTGTGGTATAAAAATGGAAGAATAAGGAAATAGTGGAAAGAGAGCGGGGAGAAGGGGAAGATAGGAAGAAGTACTAGAAAGTAAGCAAAGAAAAGGAAAATGGAAAAGGGAGGGGTGCGGAGAAAAAGAAAAAAGGGGGGGGAGAAGATCCTGGGGAAAGTAGGTACTTGAACTCATGAGACGGGGGCTGGCAGCCGATGGTAAGAGTCAGGTCAGTCTAACATC
>BLSH010066357.1:691009-716136 GCA_018402905.1 Glandirana rugosa
CCCCCCCCCCCCCCCCCTAGGTGGGGGTGTGTGGAACAACTACCCCTGCAACAAGGTGTGTGGGGGTGGATCCCCCCCCCCCCGCCCCAAAGCACCCATTCTCCCATGTTGGGGGCATGTGGCCTGGAATGGTTCAGGAGGGGGGAAAACATTTGAATGTGGTTTGTTCCATTTGTATAGATGTGATATTCTTTATTGGTAATTCGGGAATTCGGAAAAATTCATTCACTAACAGGCAGACAAATTTGAAATTTCAATACCTAACTAATTTAATAGTTTATAACTATTATTATAGTTTTTATTATTATAATTTATTATTTAAACTATAATAATGGTTAATAATTCACTACGTTCACTAACAGCCACATTTGAAAGGAAATTCCAATACCTACCTATAATTTAATAGTATAACTATTATTATAGTAGTTATTATTATTATTATTATTATTATTATTAATAATAAAAACTTAAAACTAATATTATAAAAATTCTAAAAATGGTTATAAACTACTAAATTATAGGTAGGCATTGGAATTTCCTTTCAAATTATATTATTATATTTATAATAGAAATTATCCGAATGTTTTTTGTTCTTTAAGATTTTCGATTTTTTGGATTTACGTTCTTTTGTATTTTCAGATTTTCGTTCTTATTTTTGGATTTTCGTTCTTTTAAATTTTCAGATTTTCATTCTTAGTTTCGGATTTTCTTTCTTTTGAATTTTCGGATTTTTGTTCTTAGTTCAGATTTGCTGTCATTTCAAATTTTCAGATTTTCGAATTTCGGATTTTCGCTTATTCAGATTTTCAAATTTCAGATTTTCGTTCATTCGGATTTTAGTTTTTCCCAATTTTCATTCTTTTCAAAAATTTGTTTTTGGAAAAATTTGGGAAACAGATTTTCATTATTCGGACATCAATTAACCAAAATTCAGAATTTTGACGAAAAACGAATGGGTAACGCAACGAATTGCACATGTCTAGAACATAGTATAAAACTCAAGCCAGGGTTTGGATGCCAGAGCGGTTAATCAGATGAGCCAGGGTCAGGAAGCCAGAAGTCAGCGTAGTAAGGAGCAAAAACAGGAACAGTTATTGGAAGAGAAGTCAACAAGGCCAAGTCATACACAGGTACACAGGCAGGAACTCAGGCAGGAACACACGAGAGATCGTAGACCACACATGGGCAAGGAGGAAATGAGCAAAGCTGTTTAAATAGCCAAAAGGAGCTAGTTGTAGGCTGGACTAATGCGGCAGGCAATGGTAACCAGGTGTCAGGGATCCAGACGAGCCTTGCGATCGCGCACAGATTCAAACGAAGGTTCCCACGACCGTTCAGAAGCAGGCACATGTACGCATGCGCAGGGATGTTGTCAGGACACCAAGAGCAGGAGGAATCTAGGACCCAGAATCGATCAGAGCAGGAGGGCTCTAGGACGCAGCATCTCTGTCAGCACATCACATGAGCCTTTAAAAGGAAGTCAGACTGTTCTGTAGCTAGTCTGTCTGATCTGTAACTAGTCCATTCCTGATACCGGCTATCCGTTATCTGCTACCTGATCAACTATCTGCTTGACCCGGCTTGCCTTGACCATTCTGCCTTCTCCAACCCTGACCCGGTTTGACTTTGCTTCTTCTGCCAGCCTGATACCTGTTACTGAACCCGGCCTGTACTGTAACCATCCCTTGTCTGCTGATTCTGCCTGCTTGCTGATCCGTGCCCGACCCGACTTGTCTCATGCCTCTTCTGCCTGCCTGCATCCAGCTACTGAGATTGCTTATCTGCTGCTACTGTCCCAACTGTCCGCTGTCCAGTGTTCCAGCCTGCCTGCATCCAGCAAATGTGATTGCTGATGTCTGCTGTTGTTCCTATTCCAGCCTGTCTGCTATCCAGTGTTCCAGGCTCTGCTTCCAGCATCCGGTCTACAGCTGCTTTACGTGAAGGCTGTGATAACTTCCCTTCCCCTGTTAGGGCATCCCCCATACAGTTAGAACACGCCCAGGGAACATAGTTAACCCTTAGCGCGCCCCCTGCAGGTTAACCCCTTCACTGCCAATGGCATTTACACAGTAATCAATGCATTTTTATAGCACTGATCGCTGTATAAATGCCAATGGTCCCAAAAAAGTGTCAAAATGGTCCGACATGTCCGCCGCAATATCGCAGTACCGCAAAAAATCGCAGATCGCCGCCATTTTTAGTAAAAAAAAATAAAAAAATAAAAACCCCAAAAATGAATTCTCATCATCTGTAAACGCGGCCACTTTTGCGCAAACCAATCAATAAACGCCGATTGCGATTTTTTTTATTGCAAATATGAGGAAGAATATAAATCGGCCAAAAACGGTGAAAAAAATGTTTTTTTATATTTTTTTTTTGGATTTGTATTTTAGCAAAAAGTAAGAAATTTGGGTTTTTTTGCAAAATTGTCGCTCTTCTTTTGTTTATAGCGGCGATCAGAAATGACGCAGAGGTGATCAAATACCACCAAAAGAAAGCTCTGTTTGTGGGAAAAAAAGGACGCAAATTTCGTTTGGGTACAACGTCGCACGACCGTGCAGTTTTCAGTTAAAGCGACGCAGCGCCGAATCGCAAAAAGGGCTCCGGTCCTAAAGCTGGAAATCCTTCCGGGGCTGAAGTGGTTAAAAGAGAAGTATGACCAAAGCATTCTAGTTGGCCTTATTTTTCTTGTGGATCACAAGAATACACTTATTTGTGCTGCCCTGTGACCGAGAATCAGCTCCAGGTTTTGTAAGGATCCCATCAATAATGATACAACAATAATCCACCCAAATGCTTGATTGGCAGCCAGCTTAACCTCTCAATGCACTGCTGCAAGCCTGAAGACCCCCCCCCCCCCCCCCCCCCCAGCCTGGTACTTCAACAAGCAATGTAGGAGCAGAGCGCAGAGCATTGTCTGCTCAGAGTGGACTGAGAACTGTCTGAGAACAGGTCATGTGATTGCTCAGTTCCTGGGTTTAGAGTTGGCAGGGGACAGCTGCAGCATCAGACTAATGCTACAGCAATGAGTTGAGTATGTATGCTTGTTTTTTTTTGTATTCCTCATTTCTCCTTTAAAAGACATAGTCATTTGCCCTGCCCAGCATTGCCTTGCAGTGATCCACAGTTCAGTTTTGATAGCCGGTGTCCACTGCTGCCATCTTGGTCCTCTTACTGCTAAAGCAGCATGACATGTCTGGAGAGGGCTCCAGACACAAGAGGGCTCCCTTTGCAGCTAAGTGCACAGTACCCCAGAAGGTGGTGACAGAGGGTGCTATGCCCAAAGATGCAGGGGTTGCTTGAAGGTGAAGCTGTTCAGATCCACAGTTCAGTTTTGATAGCTGGTGTCCCCTGATGAAATCTACATCTACATCCGGCTACTTCTTCTGGGTTCTAGCAGCCTGGCCACCGATCATGTGTGCAACTCCATTCCAGTTCTGTGATTGGGCCCCATAGCTCTTTGGTTTATATGATGATATTTCCCAGAGGGTCACTAAAGCAGCATGACATGTCTGGAGTTTGGTCACATGGGGCCAAATGGAGAAAAAAAAAAGAAATAGTCCTTGCCCAAAATACACAAGCCTCTATAATTGTGGAATGGGGGGGGGGGCAAAACCAAGTCCCTCAAGTCAATTTGTAGAGTAAAAGTCCACCTTGACTGTAGCAGAGAGATTAGGTCAGCAGTCTAGCCGTGTTGGACAGCAACATGTATATATATGAATGAATGTATACATTTTATCTGTGTATTTAGCTGTGCCTGAAGTTCAGCTTTAAACATTGTCAGCTTAATGTTACATTGACTATTTAGCACAAATGATTAGAAAATGTGTGACCGTTTTCCTTGTGAAGGTTTCCAATACAACAAGTAAGAAATGGCGCAGTTCAAAGGCTTTGACTAATTATTTCATGTGTGTAAAAAAAAGCAGCGTATTGAATAGGTAATGTTCACAAAAAGGTATGCAAAAAAGAGTGCCATTCATCTTCAAAGCAGTCTGATTTCCTGTGATCTTCAAGGTAGCGTAAGGTTCCCCCAGAACACGTTATCCCAGCAGACAGTGTCACTAAGTAAATGTGATAAAGTGTCCTCGATTTTAGGTTTTTCTAATGAGTCCCACATGCTTTAATGAATAACTCCAATCTAATTACATCTCAGGATATTGTATAAAAGGGATTGGCATGGGCTAAAAACCCAATTTTAACATTGTAACTTTATACTACCATGAGTGGTAGAAAAATGACGAGAGGAATATGTACAGCAGACAAAAAAAATCACTTTCACTTACTTTGCCCAGTGATACTTACATTAACTTCACTGTACTAATTAAATGCACTTAAAGTGGTTATAAAGGCTTTTTACCTTAATGCATACTATGCCTTAAGGTAAAAAAAAAAAAATCTTCTGGGTGCAGCTCCCTCCCAGCCCCCTGATACTTTCCTGAGCCCCACCTAAATCAAGCAATGTGCATCTATCACGTTCCTGACTGGAGGTTGAGGTGACGAGAGGGCCCCCCATGCAGCTGACTGTTGAGTACCCCTGAAGGTGGTGACAGTGGGTGCTATGCCCAAAGATGCATGGGTTACCTGAAGGTGAAGCCAAGGAGGATGATTCTCTGGAAGCGCTGGCAGATCTTGACTGATGGGTAGAGCAGGAAGTCAGAAGCCAGGCTGAGGGTCAAACACAGGAGTACAATCAGGAGCTGAGGCAGAAGTGTGGTCGAGATCAAGCCAGGGTCAAACACAGGATATCAATGAGACACAAGGCAGGATCAGGTCCGTGGAGCAAGCCGGGGTCAGAGCCAGGAGAAATTCCAGAACAAGTCAGGGGTAAGCCGAGTTGGTAATGAGTAATCAAGCAGAAGCACAAGACACAAGAACACAGGATAGCTGATGATGATCCAGCAATTTGTGAGAGGAGCTGCTGTCCTTATATAGGCCAGTGGATGCTGGCAATCAGCGCGCTTTGCGTGTGCCAATGCGCCGACATGCACAAGGATTCCCCACTGTGTGCTGTGCGCTAATGCGCAAATGAGCACGGCCATACTGGATATGGGCATGTTTGCCAGGTCTTCTGTGAATTCTTCCCTGACAGCACGAGAGCATGAACTCTCCCTTGTCGCTCTTTCCTCATTGGCTCACACAGCAAGTGAGCCAATGAGGACTGCTGGTGGGGGACCCAAAAAAAAGAAGATCAGGGCTGCTCAGTGCAAAACCATTGCACAAAGCAGGTAAGTATAAAATGTTTGTTATTTTTTTTAATTAAACAATTATTTCCTTTAGAATCAGTTTGAAGCTGAAGTTTAGGTACACTCTATGGACCACACATTGGAAACCTGGCTAGCAAAGTGCCAGATGTGCATATTGTCCTTGCCATTTCCCTTCCTATCATGCAGCGGGCTGCATGACACTAGCGGGGACCCACCCTGGTTCTTGGCTACAAGTGGCTGGAGCTGCCCGGGAGACCATTCTTCATGCATCTCCTCACCTGGAGGACCACAAGGGCCTCTCCCCACACCATAAAACTTTACACGTAAGATAAAAGTAGGGGGGTCCATCTTGACGTCATCTACACACATATTTTGTTTTTTGCTTGGGAGTTCTGTGGAACAATTTTTCGGTTATGTTTATTTGTCACATATCGGTGTTGGTTTTTCTTACCACCACTTTTATCCCATATATCCCCTTTTCACAGAATCCCTTCTTGGATGTCCCTTTCTCTCCCCTCTCCCCCTTCTTTCCCCGTTCATCACATCACAGTATTTGCCACATTTATATACAATGGAGATAATCACCCACACATATACACATGTAATATACATATAATTCACGTGGGCTAGATGTGCTTTTATGTTCCCCTACACTCTATGGACCACACATTGGAAACCTGGCCTGCTCCTTGACTGTTTCCTTTGGTCTGGATGGGTTCCCCTGCTTCAAACCCGGGTCAGACATTAGTCACACACCCCCATTCCCTATTTTTTTGTTAGTCAGAAAAACAGTTTATTTTATCAATAAACACAAGCCAATACCAGTCATTCATTGTACAGATTACAAAGAGCATAAATATAACAGATTTTCATCTAAAAAAAATGTCTGTTCCACACATGTATATGCTCTATATATAATTAAAGTACCAATTTGTACAACTTCTTGTGTCAGTCATATAATTTAAGCATTACAATAAACCTATTTACTAGAACACTGCCTGTCTGAATCTTATTCACACCTTCATTCTTATTCATAGATATCTTTTATTTCGACTTTATAGTGTTTCTGTATTATATTGAGCATTACCCATCTTTGCAATGATGTATACTGTATATCCTTCAGTGTTTGGGTTTTCCTATAATAATAGCCTGTCGAGAACCAGCTGTGGTGGTGCAATCCTTGGGGACCCTAACCAGCATTGCCAGACGGCTTCAAATTTTTTTTTGAGATTTTCTATTGTAATATGTATGTTTTTCTCTGATAAGGGTATCATTTACAATTTGGATCCATTGTTTATATGTCGGAGTTTGACTGGCCAACCAATATCGAGCTATGAGTTTTCTGGCCAGGTAAAGCAACCTCAAGAGAGCAATATAGACAGGAGGAGAATACAAGTCCCCCTGAAGACTGCTAAGTAGGCATGTCAGAGGTGCCTGTGGCAGCTTTACCTGTTATACTTCATTGATAATTGCCAGAACCCTGTCCCAATATCTGACCAGCTTGGGACAGTTCCATAGCATATGAATAAGATCTCCCCTCTGCGCCTGGCATTTGGGACAAATAGGTGACACTCTTCTACCCCATTCATATAGTTGTGCTGGTGTCCTGTAAACCCTATGCAAAATAAATAGATGGGTTAACCACTTCAGCCCCGGAAGGATTTCCCACTTTAGGACCAGAGCCCTTTTTGCGATTCGGTGCTGTGTCGCTTTAACTGACAATTGCGCGGTCGTGCGACGTTGTACCCAAACAAAATTTGCGTCCTTTTTTTCCCACAAACAGAGCTTTCTTTTGGTGGTATTTGACCATCGCTGCGTCATTTCTGATCGCCGCTATAAACAAAAGAAGAGCGACAATTTTGCAAAAAAAAACAAATTTCTTACTTTTTGCTAAAATACAAATCCAAAAAAAAATATAAAAAAACATTTTTTTTCACCGTTTTTGGCCGATTTACATTCTTCCTCATATTTGCGATAAAAAAAATTGCAATCAGCGTTTATTGATTGGTTTGCGCAAAAGTGGCTGCGTTTACGGATGATGAGAATTCATTTTTGGGGTTTTTATTTTTTTTTTATTTTTTATTAGTAATGGCGGCGATCTGCGATTTTTAGCGGAACTGCAATATTGGGGTGGACATGTCGGACCAATTTGAAACTTCTTTGGGACCATTGGCATTTATACAGAGATCAGTGCTATAAAAATGCACTGATTACTGTGTAAATGCCATTGGCAGTGAAGGGGTTAACCTGCAGGGGGTGCTCTAAGGGTTAACTGTGTTCCCTGGGCGTGTTCTAACTGTGGGGGGACTGCCCTAGCAGGGGAAGGGAAGTGATCACAGCTTCCGTGTAGAGGAAGGCTGTGATCACAGTCCTTCCCCCTTCACAGAACGGAGGTCAGTGTTTACTTACACGGACCTCCGTTCTTTCATTCCGGGGGGGATCGCGGGTAGCTGGCGGCGATCGAGGCCGCCGCACCCGCTCCCTGGCCCTCCCCGAACACAGTGAGTCCGGCGGCGCGTGCGCGCTCACAGTGTGCGATCTCGCAGCCGCCGTCGGATGGCGGCGATTTGCGATATTGCACCACTTTGTCGCCGTCAGCCTGCAGTTGGCGGTCGGCAAGTGGTTAATGTATGCTTCGCCGACACCGATACCAGTGGTCCTGTTTCCAGGATTTGCTCCCATGTTTCCCCGTCTATGGGCCCGACATCTTTTTCCCATTTTGCTCTGCAAGGTAACAGGTCTGGGGCCTGTATATAGGCTAGGAGATAAGCATAATTTCTAGAAAAAACTCCCTTTTTATCGGTTTCCTGGAACAAGGGTTCCAAAAGGGAAAGGCTGCTAATTGCATGGTTGAGCAGTTTCTTTGACTTCTAATGGCATGACTTAGTTGAATATATTGATAGTTTAAGTTCCATATTAGTGGGAATTCTATTTTTAGTTGTTCGTAAGTTTTCGGATTTGGGCCATCAAATAATTGTCCCAAGCATCTGACACCTACTTCCTCCCATTTTGAGTATCCCTTGAGTTTGGCTATTTCAACGCAAAATCTAATTTTCCATATAGGTGTGCAAGAAAGGAATCCATTTGTTCCTAATCTTTGTTTGATATTTTTCCAAAGCTTTTAAAATAGATGGATCGTAGGACAATGGGCTGGTATTTTTGGCAATTCCATTTCCATATGCAAGATGGCTGAGTAAATCAATGTGGAATTGATTAGCAGTTTTTTTGATGGGTCCTTAGTATTGGGTGTATCCCATCCCGTGAAGTGTTGTAGTTGTGCAACGTAGAAATACGTTTCTGCGTGAGGGGCCGCTAAGACTCCTTGATCTTTGGGTACTGTAATGTTGATAATTTCATTTTTCCAGATTAAGGCCCTGAATTGGAAATCTATACGTTGAACCCAACATTTTGGGATCCACACAGGTGCATTGTGCAGTATATATAATAGTTGAGGCGCCCAAATCATTTTGGTAAGATTAGCCCATCCTGTTACTGTAGAGGTAACTTACACCAAGCTGTACTTTTATTTTTACATTTTTGTAATAAAGATTTCAAGTTTAACGGAATGTAGTCTTGAGGGTCCTTAGTAACCACATTTCCAGATATCTAAAGGATGTGACTGTCTGTATTTGGGACATGCACATTGGTAGGGGTTCAGGAAGTGGGTCTATAAGGAGGAGGACCAACTTGTGCCAGTTAATGGCAAAGCCAGAATATTCTCCAAATTGCTCAATCATTTGCATCACTGTTGTTAAGGATCCTTTAATGTCCACTAGATACAATAGTGTATCATCAGCATAGAGAAATACTCTATCTTCCACCTGCCCCCGCTTGAAGCCCACTATGCTCGGTAATTCCCTTATCATGGCAGCTAAGGGCTCCAATGCCAGTGCAAAGAGCAAAGGTGATAGTGGACACCCCTGTCTGGTGCCCCAGAAAAGGGAGAATACCTCCGACAGTGAGTCATTAATTCTTATTCTAGTCACTGGGGCTGAGTACAACAGCCTTATCCAAGAGATAAATGTCTAGAGTGCAGGGCCGGATTAACGTAGGGGCTATTGGAGCTGCAGCTCCAGGCCACTACCTAATATAGGCCCAGCAAAGTCCGACTGACCATTTGGACACTGCACTGCATGGTACCTCCTGCAGCAGGGGGAATCTGAAAGTCGTGAGTGATCGGTGCGATAGGGGGGCAACTAAAAGCACTGATCTCCCTCTATGGCTCTCCATTAAGCATCTAAAAACTGCTCCTCCTCCTCTCCCTCCTATGGCTTTCAGCTGCTTTATGGAGAGTCATAGAGAAAGATTGGCGCTTGTTTAAAATATTTAGTTTGTTTTAATAAAAAATTGTGTTTTTGTTTTATTTATTTCCATAACGAGGCCCATCAAAATCCTCAGCACCAGGCCTATGATACTCTTAATCCAGCCCTGCTAGAGTGGGACAGGTAGTCCCACTTGACGCTGTCAAAAGCTTTGGCAGCATCGAGGGAGAAAATGGCCCTGTTACCTGGGATATCTACCGGGATTTGGGTATTTAAAAATAATCTTCCTATATTTAAAGAAGTAGAGCATGTTGGGATAAAACCTTGACTGGTCAATATGGACCAGTCTGGAAATAAAGCCGGATAATCTATTAGCCAATACTTGAGCAAGGAGCTTTACGTCCGAATTAAGAAGGGGGATTGGCCTATAGGAATATGGCTTTAGCGGCTCTTTGCCCAGTTTTGGAAGCACCACCACAAAATCCTCATTCATAGATACCATTAGTTTCCTACATTCTAGTGTGTCTGTAAATATTTCCAACAACCCCGGCAACAAAGATTCCTCATATATTTTATAGTTTTCGTTTGGCAGCCCATCAGTGCCTGGTGATTTACCGTTAGCCATTTGAGATACTGTTAAGGAGAGCTCATCTAAATTAAGGGGAGCATTAAGTTTAGCCACATCTACATTTTCCACTTTTGGTAGGCCACATTTGTCAAGGTATTCAGTAAGTGCCTCCTCTGTGGGCTTTACGTTGGATGTATAAACATCTTTAAAAAAAGTTTGTAAATACTGTGGCTATACCCTCTTGGTCAGTGACCACTGGTCCTGTGTCTGACTGTATGGCATCAATATGAGTGGCTCCCTGTTGTGAACGCGCAATCATTGATAGTAGGTGTCCTGTATTTTCCCCCTCGTTGAAGTAGTTTTGTTGGGTGAAAAATTGTTTATTTTCTGCTGCATTCATACCCCATTCCCTATTTACATGTTTGGTTTTCTTAAGCTGACCTGTAAGTATTCAGGTGCCAATTCTGCCCGCAACTCGCATTGTTCGGGATTTTCTCTGCAAGTTTCACTTTCTTGGGACAATTTTTTTATCACAGCCATTTTTTTGGGGGGACTTCTGATTCTTTTTTTGGGGCAATTTCTTTGTTGATTATGCACTTATAATTATATTGCATTTGTCACTTTTGATTTTTATAGCACAGCATTTATTTATATGTTTATTGGACACACAGAGCCCAGCTCGGAATCAAGCCCCATAAATGCCCCCATGGTAAGTGGTTTACTATGGGGGCACTTGGAAGGGGGGAAGGGCAGAGAATGCAGGTGGGGGGGGGGCAGAAGAAGAGGATCAGGGCTTCTCTGTACCATTAGTAAGTAGAACATGTTTATTATTTTAAAAAATACCTTTACAGCCACTTTAACAGGTTCCAGACCGGCTTGCATACATTTACTGCTGCAGAGAGGCACGATCCCGCGAATCGCTGTCTATAAATGGTGGCTCGCTTGTGCGTGCCTAGCGGGTGCTCTCCTGCCAATAACATTTACACAGTAATCAGTGGATATTTACATTTTTGATCGCTGTATAAACATCATTGGTCCCAGAAAAGTGTTGAAAATGTCCAACATGTCCGCTGCAATATCACAGTCCTGATAAAAATCGCAGATTGCCGCCATTACTAGTAAAAAAGAAAAAAAATAGTAAAAAAGCCATAAATGAATTCTCGTGGTTTGTAAACGTGGCCACTTTTGCGCAAACCAATCAATAAACGCAGATCGTGATTTTTTTTTTCCCACAAATATGAGGATGAATATATATCGGCCTAAACTGATTAATAAATTAGTTTTTTTATATATTTTTTTTTGGATATGTATTATAACAAAAAGTAAAAAATATTGTTTGTTTTTCAAAATTGTCGCTTTTTTTTCGTTTATAGCGGTGATCAGAAATGACGCAGAGGGGATCAAATACCACCAAAAGAAAGCTCTGTTTGTGGGGAAAAAAGGGCATCAATTTGGTTTGGGTGCAACGTCGCACAACCGCGCAATTGTCAGTTAAAGCGACGCAGTGCTGAATCGCAAAAAGTGCCCTGGTCCTACAGTGGGAAATCCTTCCGGTCCTAATTTGGATTGGCTTCCACAAGTTTTTGGCCATATAAGTCATCACCATTCATCCCTTTCAGCCATCCAACCCACCATCACACTATACTTTAGGTAAATAACAGGGGTGACCTTTTTATATAAATATTCTTCGTATTCTTTCTTTGGTAACTGTATCCTTTTTGTTATCAGATTACCCTATAATATATCCACTGGAGCATAAACTTTGAATCTTTATGCCGCTTCTTGAGAAGATAACACCATAAACCATTAAGAAAACACTTGTCTTTATATTATAATACATGTCTGAATTCAGGGAGAAATTATCTGGAAAGACATTGTAGAAAAATAATTCATTCCTTACGAAAAGCCGGAGAACATTCTGATAACTTGAAAACATTTGAATACAGAACATGATATTACGAGATCCGGGAAGACGAAGTGTAACATTTGTTGTTTGATGGTCCACTGGAAATCATCAGCAATTCGGATAGCAAATACAAGTTCTTCTTAACTTTCGGTCTTTCCGCTATTCCTCATCAATATTCTCTTCTTTCCTCTCAAAGAAATATTTTTTTTTCTTTGGCTGCTGACAGTTTGCATTCCAGTCCTTTCCCCCCCAAAGCATGTGCTATGTGTTTCTGTCATTCATTACATTGCCTGGTGCAGAGTATCGGCTTTTAATGTTGTTTTTAAAGACAAGTCTTAATTACAATACATAACGGTATCGGCAACTACAGGACACTTGTATGTTCGTAATATTAATGCTGACCTCCAGGCTGGTGTAAAAGGCACAAATGAAGGCAGCTCTGTATTCATTAATATATCATTAATGTGGAACAGAACTCAAGAGTGAAGACTTGCTATGTGATACAGAAAGTTTGGAAAAGTTCATGAAAAATATATCTTTAGTCTACCATTCCTCTTGAAATATAGCAGTGAACTGTCTGGTATGTGAGTGTCAGGGGCGGCCCTACCATGGGTCCCAGTGGGTCCATTGGACCCAGGCAGCAATTTGAGAGGGGCAGCAAATTGAACCATGGCCGTCTTTCCTTCTCTTCTATTTACCCAGCAAATTGACGACCAAGATTTCTTTTTTCCAGCAGTTTTGTGGGCCTGCCCCTATACTACCCTAGCCCATCGCTATATTGTCCTAGCCTGTATATATACTGCCCTAGCTTGTCTATATACTACCCAAGCCTGTCTATATATTGCCCTAGCCTGTCTATATACTACCCTAGCCTGTCTATATATTGCATAGCCCAGGGGTGTCAAACTCCATTTCATGGAGGGCCGCATTAGCTGTATGGTTGCCCTAAAAGGGCCGGTTGTATCTGGGGTGCGATACGTAAAAAGTGCTGGGTTCAAGAGTACATTATGTACAGCATGCAGAACCGAGGTTTATGCTATGTACAGAGTGCAGGGTTCAGGAGTGCATTACATGCAAAGTTCAGGGATGTGCTGTGTACAGAATGCAGGGTTTAGGGGTGTGCTATGTGCAACACCAACCCCCTCACCGAAGCATCCTTGCATCTCTCTCCTACCTTGCCTGTCTCTATTACCTCCCTGTATAGGTGGCTTTTTCTCACCTTGCAGGGAGCGGAAGCAGAGAGTGAAAGTTGGAGGTGGCAAAATGGAGCTCTGCCACATTCCGGCTGCAATACTGGGTGCGAGGGCCACATGACAAGGCCTGGAGGGCCGCATTCGGCCCGCGGGCCTTGTGTTTGACATATGTGCCCTAGCCTGTCTATATACTACCCTAGCCTGTCTATATATTGCCCTAGCCTCTCTATATACTATCCTAGCCTGTCTATATATTGCCCTAGCCTGTCTATATACTGCCCTAGCCTGTCTATATACTACCCAAGCTGGCCCTATACTACCCTAGCCTGTCTATATAGTGCCCTAGCCCATTCCTATACTGCCTAGACTGTCTATATACTACTCTAGCCCATCCCTATATTGCCCTAGCCTGTCTATATATTGCCCTAGCCTGTCTATATACTACCCTAGCCTGTCTATATATTGCCCTAGCCTGTCTATAGACTGCCCTAGCCTGTCTATATACTACCCTAGCTGGCCCTATACTACCCTAGCCTGTCTATATACTGCCCTTGTCTGTCTATATACTGCCCTAGTCCATTCCTATACTGCCTAGACTGTCTATATACTACTCTAGCCCATCCCTATATTGGCCTAGCCTGTCTATATACTGCCCTAGCCTGTCTATATACTACCCTAGCCTGTCTATATACTGCCCTAGCCTGTCTATATACTACACTAGCTGGCCTTATACTACCCTAGCCTGTCTATATACTGCCCTAGCCTGTCTATATACTGCCCTAGCCCATTCCTATACTGCCTAGACTGTCTATATACTACCCTAGCCTGTCCCTATACTACCCTAGCCTGTCTATATACTGTCCTAGCCTGTCTATATACTGCCTTAGCCTGTCTATATATCAGGGATAGGCACGGACCAAGGCTGTGGTGGACATTTTCCAAAGTACTGATCTTAGTGAAGGACACCAAGGTACATTTCAAATTCAAACCTTCAAGAAAACATGGTCCACTCTGTGGCCTAGTTCTACGAGTACAAAAGCCATTTAAAATAACATTTATATAATTGGTGTGAGTTGGAGGAATAGTGCCCCATCTTTGGTGTCAGTGGAAGGAATAGTGTCCCATCATTGGTGTCAGTGAGAGGAATATTGTCCCATCATTGGTGTCAGTTGGAGGAATAATGCCCCATCATTGGTGTCAGTGGAAGGAATAGTGCCCCATCATTGGTGTCAGTGGAAGGAATAGTGCCCCATCATTGGTGTCAGTGGGAGGAATAGTGCCCCATCATTGGTGTCAGTTGGAGGAATAGTGTCCCATCATTGGTATCAGTGGAAGGAATAGTGCCCCATCATTGGTGTCAGTGGATGGAATAGTGCCCCATCATTGGTGTCTGTGGAAGGAATGGTGCCCCATCATTGGTGTCAGTGGAAGGAATAGTGCCCCATCATTGGTGTCCATGGGAGGAATAGTGCCCCGTCATTGGTGTCAGTGGGAGGAATAATGCCCCATAATTGGTGTCAGTGGGAGGAATAGTGCCCCATCATTGGTGTCAGTGGGAGGAATAGTGCCCCATCATTGGTGTCAGTGGAAGGAATAGTGCCCCATCATTGGTGTATGTGGGAGGAATAGTGGCCCATCATTGGTATCAATGGGGAAGTGCCACTGAGAAGGGACCCCCAGAATTGTTAACTTGCAGACCATGACAGGGACTGGGTGTGGTGGTCTGGCCTGCCTGCCTGGGAGGGCTGGGGCTGGCTGGGCCCTGGACGGTCTGAAAGTTAACAACAAGCATCATGATTCAATCTGGTCACTAGTTAGTAGCACTGACTCTGACTAGTACCTGGCTGGCAGTCCTCCTGACTCCGGAGGCCTGTAAATTTTACAGGGAGGGACAGGGACCCTGTCCCTCCCTGCAGTGTGAAATTTATTGGCCTCAGGAGTTGAATCATGATGCTTGTTGTTGCAGACCGTCCAGGGCCCAGCCAGCCACAGCCCTCCCAGGCAGGCAGGTAAGACCACCACACCCAGTCCCTGTCCCTCCCAGGCTCCCTGTGAAATTTACAGGCCTCACTGGCGGCAGTCACCACGAAAAAACGTGCTCTGTTGGCCTGGCTGCAACCTGTCTCCTCAGGACTGGAGTGGACTCGGTTCAGACTCAATCAGCAGCACCTTGTTGTCTTCCGGGCGGCTGCGCTCCTCTGTCTGGCTGCAGTGCCAGTGTGAGTGACAGTGACCGTTCCCGACCACGCTGCGCACAGGCCCCACACACAGTCAGGTGACAGGTCTCACTCTGACTCTCTCCGCCGCCGACTCCAAGGCACGTGCCAGGCGACCGGCCCCTCCCTCCTAGATCACTCCGCAGTCAGCAAGACCGCACAAGGAGGAGTGGGCAGGGGACGCAAGAAAATAACATGATGTGTAAAAAAAAGTCAGCAGCGGCGGCGGACACCACAGGCAACCCTGTCGGACACTGGTGTCCGGGAGCGGACACCTTGCCGATCCCTGCTATATATTACCATAGCCTTTCTATATACTGCCCTAGCCTGGTTATATACTGCCCTAGCCTGTCTATATACTACCCTAGCCTGTCTATATACTGTCCTAGCTCATTCCTATACTGCACTAGACTGTCTATATACTACCCTAGCCCATCCCTATATTGCCATAGCCTGTCTATATACTGCCCTAGCCTGTCTATATACTACCCTAGCTTGTTCCTATACTACCGTAGCCTGTCTATATACTGCCCTAGCCTGTCTATATACTGCCTTAGCCTGTCTATATATTGCCATAGCCTGTCTATATACTGCCCTAGCCTGTCTATATACTGCCCTAGCCTGTCTATATACTACCCTAGCCTGTCCCTATACTACCCTAGCCTTTCCCTATACTACCCTAGCCTGTCCCTATACTACCCTAGCATGTCTATATACTGCCCTAGCCTGTCTATATACTGCCTTAGCCTGTCTATATATTGCCCTAGCCTGTCTATATACTGCCCTAGCCTGTCTATATACTACCCTAGCCTGCCCCTATACTACCCTAGCCTGTCTATATACCACCCTAGCCTGTCTATATACTACCTAGCCTGTCTATATACTGCTCTAGCCCGCCCCTTGGAATTGAACATAATGGTATGTCTTATAATTTTGCATATAGACAAGGTGCTGTTGCATGTAAATATGACTTCCTGATAAATTGAATTTTAGTTTTAATTATCATGATATAAAATAATGGATGTGGGGATTTTTGGGGAGGGGGGGGCAGCATTTCATTCTTAGACCCAGGCAGCACAATGTCTTGGGCCAGCCCTGGTGAGTGTGCCTACGGTATGGATAAGCCAATGGTTCAGTCCAAATCTAGCTTCGGGAACTGAACTTGGGGTGTTGGTCAAACACAAAAGAATTTGCCAGTTCACCCCTGTTTATCAGGAGCCAAGCATTATATATGTAAAGGAACACCAGAGGGCGGGATCTAAGTGCAGCATAATATAAACTTTATTGGTAAAAAGACAATACTTTGTAATATAAATGCAAAGCCTTTATCCGGTAGTCTAAAGCTGTCATCTGATGGCAGCTGGTGCTCAATATTTTTTTTGGGGGTGCGGTAAACCAATTCCACCCCTCCTGGGGGAAGTGGGGCCGTTACCCCCCCATGGACAAGAAGCCAGTGATTACCAGCACCACCCACCCCCCATGGGAGACAGACCTTAAGCCAGCGATCACCAGCAACATCCACCCCCTGGTGGAAGACACGGGAGACGAACATGAAGGGGGCGATCACCAGCACCAACCACCAGCACCCGGTGGGAGACGGATGGAAAGGTGACGAGTCCACCTGGGATGACATTGTGATCTCCCCTCCTCCTCCATCCACTGTCCGAGCCGGAGTACTGGATGTGGTTTTGGGTGAGCCATCCATGGAGACCTCGTTCAGGGGCCATTCCTTCTCCTCCCGGCCGAACAAGGAGTAGGTCCTGAGTCTCCCTGGCCAATCGGGTCTCAGGATCTGCGGCCACTTCCTGTTTGGTCAGGAGTAGAATCAGGGAGATAATAGTGAATATTAATTCGCTATTGTCACACAAGTGGGTGCTTTGCGCTCCAAGCCCACTCTTTTTTTAAGCCAATTAGAGCTTTAGGCTCTAATCATGTGCATAAAAAAACATTGTAAAAACAAAAAAAACTGCATGTAGATTAGGGGCCGGGTGCATGGATTAGGGGGGGTGGCGCCACTGCCAAGAAGTGGATGCATCCGCCGGCTCAGGGATACATACAAGCTGGAAAATACCTAAAAAATGGCCTCTACCCAAATTTAGACAATAATGTCCCCACTATTGCCACCCCTTCCCTTATATAAGCTGTAATTCAACTAGTGATGTCATCAGAATCGGTCATGTAAGATGATGGATTTACAGCAATGGGCATTTTTTTAATATAAGTTACACTTTTATTTTGTGGATGAGTAGAGGTCAGTGGCAGTCCGTCTATTAAGGGCGCACGGGCGCCACCCCCTCTGTCACGCCACCCCCTTTATGAGTAATGGATAGATTCATGCGCAGCATGAATCAATACACAGCCACCATGGCCACCCCCTATTCATGCATCCGGCCCCTTTCAGCGGCATGAATTACTGCGGCAGGGGGTGTTTTTTTGAAGCACCTGATTAGAGCGATAGGCTCTAAAAGACTTCAAAATAGGGTTGACTCGGAGCGCAGAGCATTGCGTAGTGTGTTACAAAAGAAAATGAACATTCACTTTTCTAACACTGAACAATCTCTCTGCCAATCAGGAAGCACGGGTTAGATACCCGTCACTTGATTGGCTGAAAAGAGAGGAAATCCTATTAGACGCCTAGCAGGAGGAAAGCACAGAGGACACAGGAGCCCCCGCCTGACCCACAGCCCATCCTACAGCTCGCCGCCGTCACCCGCTGCCTCAACCGCCACCAAGATAGGCTAAGTGCCAGTCAGGCAATGAGCGAGCGGGCAGGTGCTGGTTAAATGCCGGTGGTGGGTTACAGTGGCTGCATTTGTATGGGCACAGTGGCTGCATTTGATGGGTAAAGTGGTTGCATTTTTATGGGCACAGTGGCTGCATTTGTATGGACACAGTGGCTGCATTTGATGGGCACAGTGGTTGCATTTATATGGGCACAGTGGCTGCATTTATATGGGCACAGTGGCTGCATTTGATGGACACAGTGGCTGCATTTGATGTCATAGCGGCTGCATTTGATGTTTTTTTTTTCAGTATTTTTCAGTTTGTGTGTGCCCCCCCAAAAATTTTGAGCACCAGCCGTCACTGGTAGGGGTACTATGTACCTTACCTCATATTCATTGACATGGGGCAGGGTATCTGGGGCCCCTTTATCATTAACCCCCTCACAGCGACCACATGCAAATATGCGGACCCACTGGACTGGGCGTTTCTCCGTGGGGCCGCATATTTGCGTATCTCCCTTTGGAAGCGCACTACGCGGTGCTCCCTGAACAGCGACCAAGGATCTCCTGATTCCGGGTCACCTGGTGGCTGTGAGAGCCTCTGATTGGCTATCACAGTAATCAGTCACTGTTTTCTTTCTCTGTGAATGGAGGAGGGAGATACTTAGTATCTCTCTATCTCTCCTTACAGAGAAAAAAAGTGTGTATAAGAATAAATAAATTAATAATAATAAAAAATAAAATAAAAAAATACCTAGATTAAGGTTTGATCTAGGTCAGTGCCAGGGTAAGTGTTTGGGTGAAGGTCAGGGTCAAAGGTCAAGGTCAGGGTCAGTTTTTTTTTTGACAGGGTTCTCTGCTTAGTATCAGTGTCAGGTAATGTCATCGTGTTTTAGGTAGGATAAAAAAAAAAAAAAGCAAAATGTGCGCTATCGCTTCTGGGTTGTAGTACGGGTACATACAATGCGTATATGTGGTATTGTTGCGATTATCAGGAGCAGCAGAATTTAATTTGGACTGATCTTTGGTAAAAGGTTATAATAGTAGCAAGAAATATACAGCTACATTTAAAAAAACATGGTTGTTTTTACTATTTTGGGCCAGATTTCTTTTGATAATAATAAAAAAAAAAAAATCAGGAGATATCCATTACCATTTACCACCAAAAGAAAGCCCAATTTGTCCTTTAAAAAATGCAGTATAATCCACACAGATATGCAAAGTAGTTGTGATGATCCAGGGTTGTGGGTAAGAGGCTCTTGTCCTCCATGAATATGGGGACAAGGTGCTTTGCCCCCTGGCAAGGTACCCCCCATGTGGTGGGCATGTGGCCTGGAATTATGCTTGCTCATTCTCCCATTCCTAACCACCCAGGCCACATGCTTGGATTAAGGGCTTAACCACTTACCACTTACCACTTGGCGACAAGATGGCTCGATATCGCAAAACGCCGTCATACGACGGTGGCTGCGATATCATGCACTGTGAGCGCGCGCGCGCCGCCGGAGGCGCGCCCGCGCACTCACTGTGTTGGGGGGCCAGGGAGCGGGTGCGGTGGACCCGCGAGGCCCCCCCCCCACGCAGTGAAAGAACGGAGGTCCGTGTAAGTAAACACGAATCTCCGTTCTGTGAGAGGGGGAATGGCTGTGATCACAGCATTCCTCTATATGGAAGCTGTGATCGCTTCCCTTCCCCTGCTAGGGCAGTCCCCCCACAGTTAGAACACGCCCAGGGAACACAGTTAACCCTTAGAGCGCCCCCTGCAGGTTAACCCCTTCACTGCCAATGGCATTTACACAGTAATCAGTGCATTTTTATAGCACTGATCGCTGTATAGATGCCATTGGTCCCAAAAGGTGTCAAAATGGTCCGATATGTCCGCCCCAATATTGCAGTACCGCTAAAAATCGCAGATCGCCGCCATTACTAGTAAAAAATAAAAACCCCAGAAATTAATTCTCATCATCCGTAAATGCGGCCACTTTTGCGCAAACCAATCAATAAACGGCGATTGCGATTTTTTTTTAACTCATATATGAGGAAGAATATAAATCGGCCAAAACAGATTAAAAAAACGTTTTTTATATTTTTTTTTTGGATTTGTATTTTAGCAAAAAGTAAGAAATTTGTTTTTTTTTTTGCAAAATTGTCGCTCTTCTTTTGTTTATAGCGGCGATCAGAAATGACGCAGCAGTGATCAAATACCACCAAAAGAAAGCTCTATTTGTGGGAAAAAAAGGACGCAAATTTATTTTGGGTACAACGTTGCACGACCGCGAAATTCTCAGTTAAAGGGATGCAGTGCCGAATCGCAAAAAGGGCTCTGGTGGGAAATCCTTCCGGGGCTGAAGTGGTTAATATTAATTTTTTGGACCTCACGCCTTTTTTTTTATTGCTTTTGCATAGTGACTGTGGTTAAAGGCCGCCTTGCGTACATTTACTGCTGCAGAGTGGCACCTTAATGCGAATCGCAGTCTATAAATGGCAATTCACGCAGGCGCAGCTAGGGTGCAAGTGTGCCGCTGCTGGCACGCTCTCATGCCCACGGAGCGCTCTCTCACTGCGGCCGCGGGTCGGGCCGACTCCGTGTCTGCCGGCGACCCGCGATTGCTTACTACACGGGAAGAATGGGGAACCGCCGTGTTCTGACAGGCGGCATGACAGAGATCTACTGATCCCTGTACTCGGGATCAGTTAGATCTCTTTTGCCCTGCCAGCCCAGCCCCCTCACAGCTAGAACTTGCCCAGGGAACACAGTTAACCCCTTCCCTGCCCCATGCAGGTTAACCCCTTCCCTGACAGTGACATTTACACAGTAATCAATGTTTTTTTTTTTTTTAGATCTGATCGCTGTATAAATGTCTTTGGTCCCCAAAAAAGTGTCAAAAATATTGCAATATCGCAATATATGCAATATCGCCGCAATATTGCAATCCTGCTAAAAATCACAGGTCATCGCCATTACTAGTAAAAAAATAAAAAAATAAAGGTAAAAACACCTTAAAAAAATTCTCATGGTTTGTAAATGCATCAGCTTTTGTTCAAACCAATCAATATACGCTGATTTTTTAAATTAATAATATGTAGAAGAATATATATCGGCCAAAACTGATGAATAAATTAGTTTTTTTATATTATTTTTTTTGGATATGTATTATAGCAAAAAGTACAAAATATTGGTTTTTTTTCTTTAAATTGTTGCTCTTTTTTTGTTTATAGCGGCGATCAGAAATGACGCAGAGGGGATCAAATACCACCAAAAGAAAGCTCTATTTGTGGGAAAAAAAGGACGCTAAATTTGTTTGGGTACAACGTCGCACGACCGCGCAATTGTCAGTTAAAGCGACGCAGTGCCGAATCGCAAAAAGTGCTCTGGTCCTAAAGGGGGAAATCCTTCTGGGGCTGAATTGGTTCCATAACAGACTTAAAGGGTCTGATGTGTATTTCTGGGGGCATTCTATGCAATTTTTTTCTTTCTTGCTAAACTTTTGTAGTTTCAGTGCTGCTGAAGCACCTTGTGTACATCATAGAGATGCACCCTTTCACAGACAGAATTAGAACAACCCCAGGCATTTTATTTAACCACTTCACCCCCGGAAGGATTTACCCCCTTCATGATCAAGCCATTTATTGCGACAGGGCACTGCATTACTTTAACTGACAATTGCGTGGCCGTGCAAAGTTGTACCCTAAAAAAATTGATGTCCTTTTTTTCCCCACAAATAGAGCTTTCTTTTGGTGGTATTTGATTACCTCTGCAGTTCTTATTTTTTGCGCTATAAACAAAAAAAGAGCGACAATTTTGAAAAAAAAATTGTATTTTTTACTTTCTGCTATAAAACATATCCAATAAAAAATTTTAAAAAATCGAATTTCTTCATCAATTTAGGCCAATATGTATTCTGCTACATAGTTTTGGTAAAAAAAAAAAAAAAAAATCCCAATCCAATTAGAGTATATTGATTGGTTTGAACAAAAATTACAAACTATGGGATACTTTTATGGATTTTTTATTTTTATTTTTACTAGTAATGGCGGTGATCAGCGATTTTTAATGGGTCTGCGACATTGCGCCGGACAAATCAGACACTAAGTGACAATTTTTTGGGGACCAGTGACACCAATACTGTGATCAGTGCTAAAACTATCCACTTTTTCTGTATAAATGAAACTGACAGGGAAGGGTTTAACACCAGGGGCAACCAAAGGGTTAAGTGTGCTCCTAGGGAGTGCTTTCTAACTGTGTGGAGGATGGACTGACTGGAGGAAGAGAGAGATCTGTGTTCCTAAATAGCAGGAACACAAGATCTTTCTCTTCCTGTCTGACAGAACGACAGCCTGACTTGTTTACATAGGCAGACCCACCGTTCTGTCTCTCCTGCGTACAATCGCGGGAGGTCAGCGGCCATCACGGCCATGGACATGCTGATTGGCTCCCGCTGTATTCAATCGCAGCAGGAGCAGGTCGCCAGCGATGCGGGCATGTGCTCCAGACCCGGAAGTCACGAACAACATACAGGTACGTTGTTTCATGCAGCCGGGTCTCCCTACCGCAGTATATGTGTGGTGGGCGGTCCGGAAGTAGTTAACCACTTGCCGCCGTGATATATATGGCGGCAAAGTGGCAATGCTGAGCAGATCGACGTCTACAAATGGCGATTGTCACATGCGTGATGCCATCGCTGGCATACTCTCATACCCGCCGCACACTCCCTGAGTCTGCCTGTGACAGAAGAGGAACGGGGAACCATCAATGTAAACATGGAGGTTCCCCGTTCTGACAGGGGACATGACAGAAATCTACTGATCCCTGTACTCGGGATCAGTTAGATCTGTCATGCCCCTGCCAGCTCAGCCCCCTCACAGTTAGAAAACGCCTAGGGAACACAGTTAACCCTTAAAGTGCCCCCTACAGGTTAGCCCTTTCACTGCCAATGACATTTATACAGTAATCAGTGTTTTATTTTAGCTGTGATCAATGTCAATGGTCCCAAAAAAGTGTCAAAAATCTCCAACATGTCTGCCGCAATGTCGCAGTCCTGATAAAAATCACACACCGCCATTACTAGTAAAAAAAAAAAAAAATAGTGAAAACACAATAAATGAATTCTCATGGTTTGTAAAAGCGGCAACTTTTGCGCAAACCAATCAATATACGTTTTCTTTTTTACCACAAATATGTAGAAGTATATATATCGGCCAAAACTGATGAATAAATTTGTTTGGGATGTGTATTTTAGCAAAAAGTAAGAAATATTGGGTTTTTTGCAAAATTGTCACTCATTTTTTATTTATAGCTCAAAAAATAAAAACCGCAGATGTGATCAAATACCACCAAAAGAAAGCTCTGTTTGTGGGAAAAAATGGATGCCAATTTTGTTTGGATACAATGTTGCAAGTCCGCTCATTGGCAGTTAAAACGACGCAGTGCCAAATAGCAAAAAGTGCTCTGGTCAGGAAGCAGGCAAATCCTTCCTGGGGCTGAAGTGGTTAAAGAAATTGGGTATTTTTAGTAATTCACTTTAAATGGTTAAGTCACCTATACAGAAAAAATGTAACGGTGAACTAACACTGGAAGCTGTCCCCACCCCCACAGTACTTACCTTCGGGGTTGCTGAGCTGCCAGCACCTCTGCAGCCACTACAGCAGTCCAGGGGTTTGATATCTTGAAATCCTTGCTCTTCTCCTTCCTCTCTGTGCAGTGACTCAATTCTGATTGGTCAGCACCATCACTGTCAATGTATCTGTTCGGTCCTAGAAACACTCCAGGGAGAACAGGGAGAAGAATGGGAATTTCCAATCCCTTGACCGCTGGAGCGGCTATGGGGGTGCAAATTCTGGGACAGTGACTCAATATTGAAGCTGGAGACAGCCAGTCAACTAACATTCTCCAGAAGTAGGTCAGAACTGACAGCCTATCTATTTCTCTCAGTACCAGTTCCCTTTAAGATGTTTAAACTCCACCATTCATTTATACTGTAATGTCTTATCCCATACTAAGATCTTGGCTTGCAGACAGAAAATTATTTTTTTTTTCATTTTGTCTTCCTTTATTAATATTCTATGCTTGTAATTGCTTCATAAATCAAAGAAAAAGGCTCTCCCGCAGAAAAAAAAAAAAAAAATAGATTCTCTTCCCATCTGCGAAAACTTTGATAGATTCTGCCTATAAGTTATATTTATTATTTATCTAAACTTCAATCTATTCCTTTATTCTAAAGTGGTTACAGCCTGGAGGTTCTTTTTGCTCGGGTTCTTTCAGCGCAGTGAAATAGCATCAATAAAATCATGGAAGATCTACAGATTTCAAGACTAGTAAACTTAGCATGCACCATACGCTTAAATACCAAAACCCATATATTACAAGAAGTCAATTTCACCGGCTCCCACTGTGCGATCTTTCTCTAAGAAAGTGAGAAATAGAATATGCAAATTGAAAATATAATGTAGCATAAGAACCACTGATTTTTTTTTTAGACATTATACAGAAAGGAACGCACCTTTGTTTTTATTTTTTTTTTTATGTTATCAGTTAAAGAGGTACTTCTCCCTATGTACAGAAAATGTAATTTTTAGTCCCTGGTAATTGCTCCTGTATGTAAAAAAAAACAAAACAAAAAAAAAAAAAACATGCTTACTAGTGCATGGCGTCCAGCTTTGTCCTCCTTCCAGGCAAATAAATACATTGGCCATTGGGACTTTAGATGAGGTGTCAGGGTTACCGGTTACATAAATAAACGGACCTTCCTCCTGTTTCGACCTGCGGTACGTGATCATTCGTACAAAAAAAAAAAAAACAAAACAAAAAAAAATGTATGTCCTCGTTAATGGTCCCTGATTTTTAATGTAAAAGACATGTATCCCTCTTCATGGAGAAATTGACTATTGTATTTTTTTTTTTATTTTTGTTTCCACGCAAGGAAAGACATATTACAGATTTTTTTTTTAGTCACCAAGAATACGATGTAATATAAAAGTTAAACGTATAAGATAAAGAGTGAAAGAATCTCTTTCTAGCGTGTCACCCTCGGCCACTTTAACTGAAGAACATTATA
>BLSH010066357.1:719976-740542 GCA_018402905.1 Glandirana rugosa
AGTAAGTTTGGGTTTCCTTCATCTACATTTGTGTCGTTATATAAGGTATAAAAAAACAAAAAAAACCCCACAAAAACGACCAACTTTACCGAGTTAACCGTAAATCGTTTTTTAACGAGTGTTCTTCTCTTTGTAGAAAATACCGTCTTTACTTTCACGGAAACGGTATTTTTGGATGGAATAAATATAAATAAATCAAGGTTAAATTAGTGGACTCGAGGTTTTTCAAGATGGGGGAAGTACTGGTTCGGTAAAAAAAGCTTTGCTAAATGCCAATTGAGCCATTTCAACCAGCAAAAACACCCCAAAAAAAACAAAAAAATATGGAATATATTGCTGTGTTTACATCTACTTCCTTTGGGTTTGAATGACGCCTAGTTATCCTACTAGCTTTCTAAAATTCTGAATTCCAGACGGATACTAAAACACAATATAATGTGTTATTTGTTAATACATCATTAAATGCATTTTTTTTTTAATTGCATATACTTGAATTTGACCTGGTATCATCCCCTTGCAATCCCTGTTCAGCAGAGTTCAGACTGGGGGGATGGAAAAGCAGTGCAAGGAGCCAATCCGTTGTGCTGCAGTTATAGGACCATGTTTTTAGGAGGAGAGAGCAGAGTGACAGAGAGATGAGCTGCTCATCAGTCTACCGCTTTTCCTTTCACTGTTAATTCATAGGCAGAGGGAGGGATAAAACCCATAGGTGTTGCTAAACAGTGGGAATAAAAAAAAAAAATCAGGTCTCCTTCCCCTACTAGACAGGGCTGTGCTGTGTGCCAGAGCTGTGTAATTTTTTAGAACTGAATGGACAGAAATGCAAATTGGTAGCCTGTAAACTCTGAACCCTTAATACCCATGGAATACTGGAATGCCCACTGTCTTTTTAAGGCACCCCCACTGGGAAAATACACCCCTCTCTATTTAGTTGTGGGCCAGTCAAGTTCCTCCACTCCAAGCTCGCTCATCCATGTCTTTATGGACCTTGCTTTGTTCACTGGTCCAAATTATTTGGTGGTGGGAGGATTATGGGGTGGGGTTGTTTTTCAGGGGTTGGGCTTGGCCCCTTGGTTCCAGTGAAGGGAACTCTTAAGGCGTCAGCATACCAAGATGTTTTGGACAATTTCATGCTCCCAACTTTGTGGGAACAGATTGGGGATGGCCCCTTCCTGTTCCAACATGACTGCACACCACTGCACAAAGCAAGGTCCATAAAGACATGGATGAGTGAGTTTGAAGTGGAGGAACTTGACTGGCCCCGTAGGACACCTTTGAAATGAATTAGAGTGGATACTGCGAGCCAGGCCTTCTCATCCAACATCAGTGTCTGACCTCACAAATGCGCTTCTGGAAGAATGGTCAAACATTCCCATAGACACACTCCTAAACCTTTTGGACAGCCTTCCCAGAAGAGTTGAAGCTGTTAATTACTGACACTATTCTGTACTACTGCTCCTGGACCTTTCTGCTGCCTCTGACACAGTGGACCACCCCCTCCTTCTTAAAAAACTCCACTCCTTTGGTCTCCGTGACTGTACTCTTCGCTGGTTCTCCTCCTACCTATCCCACCGCTCCTTCAGTGTCACTTACAGCTCTACTTCCTCCTCTTCGTTTCTCTGTCGGTGTCCCCCGAGGTTCTGTTCTTGAACCTCTCCTTTTCTCAATCTACGCCGCCTCCCTGAGTCAGTTGATTGCCTACCACGGCTTTCAATATCATCTCTACGCTGATGACACACAAATCTATCTCTCTACCCCCAGCTCTCTCCATCACCAACTTACTAACAGACATATCAGCCTGGATGTCACATCACTTCCTCAAACTCAACTTATCCAAAACCGAGCTTATGATATTACCTCCCCCTCGTGCCATTTCCCCAGATTTCTCTGTCAAAATAACGACTCAACTATCAATCCATCCCCCCACGCCAAGGTCCTAGCTGTAATCTTGGACTCTGAACTACCCTTTCGACCCCGCGTCCAATCGTTATCCAAAATTTGCCACCTCAACCTCTGCAACATCTCCAAGATACACCTCTTCCTAACCAATGACACCACAAAGCTTCTAATCCACTCCCTGGTAATTTCTCGCCTTGACTACTGCAACTCCCTCCTTATTGGCTTACCTCTAAATAGGCTATCCCCACTTCAGTCCGTTATGAATGCTGCCAATGTCAATCCCTCTATTGGCTGCCACTCAACCAACAAATGAAATTCAAGATACTAACAATCAGCTACAAAGCCATCCACAACCTGGCCCTTAGCTACATCACTAACCTGGTCTCAAAATACCAACCAAATTGATCTCTTTGCTCCTCCCAAGACCTCCTGCTCTCCAGCTCTCTTGTTACCTCATCCCATGCTCTCCTACAAGACTTCACCAGAGCCTTTCCCATCCTCTGGAATGCTCTACCCCAATCTCTTTGACTTTCTCCTACTTTGTCCACCTTCAGACGATCCCTGAAAACTCATCTCTTCAGAGAAGCCTATCTGGCTCCCACCTAACAACTGTACATTTATCTTCTCTATTAGCACATCCCCCACAGTTATTACCTCTTGTATCTCTTGACCTTCCCTCTTAGATTGTAAGCTCTACGAGCAGGACCCTCTGATTCCTATTGTATTTAAGTGTATTGTATTTGTACTGTCTACCCTCAAGTTGTAAAGTGCTGCATAAACTGTTGACTTTATATAAATCCTGTATAATAATAATAAAGTTATAGCTGCAAAGGGTGGGCCAACCCAATATTGAATCCTACGGACAGTCCCTAAGACTGGGATGCAATTAAGGTGCATGTGTGTTTAAAGGCAGCAGTCCCAATACTTTTGGTAATATAGTGTATAAGCAGATTCAACTTCACTTTTAAATACAACAAGAAGCCAAAAAGCACCTGACTTTAATTTTCCTGAAAGACCACGTTTTCCTTGCTCACCCACTCCCTCAATAATTCATCAAGCCTAATGATAATGACATCCAGACATCATAATTAAAGCTCCTTCTGGGGAAAAAAAAAATCTTAAAAAATGCAAGGGTAATAAACTGCTTTTCCCTCCCATCAGACATTAATGCCGTCAAACGGCCTTTTATTCATTTCACTTACATAATCTAAACCAAATGCAGATTTCCCATTTTTCATCAAATTTTCATTCGCCCTATTAGTTTCGCTGATGGCAGCGTGAGCGGTGTTGTTAGGCAGTAAGATGGACGACACTGAGAAGCCACAGCATGGTAAAAATCCATAACATTTTATTCAGTTCATTTGCTGGTACAGGTCTGCAGAGCTGTGAAACACTTCACTTATTATTATGTATTTATTTAAAGTCCAGCTTCACCTCACTGGAAAATTTCATATCTTAAAGGCAGTTTAGCAAAGCAATTAAATCTGTAAATATGCTTTGTTGTCTGTCTTGTTCTTTATGTTTTTACAGGCTCTTGAAGTAGGTACCCTACTGGATCCCCAACTCGTGATCGTTAGGGATGAGCTCCCAGTACAGTCCAAACTTTTCTTGTTTGGATGTTCATTCGAACGCCTGACTTTCAGCCCCTTTAGCAGGAGCAGAACACTTATGTACGCTACTATATCCGCCGTCAAGGTTGTTAAGGAATCAGCAGATGTCAGCACCCACCATGTCCTTAGCAACAAGTGACGTCATCTGACGCAATTCAATTGTTGATTGGGAATCCTCAGCCATATAAACAAAGATCCCTTGCAGCTGTCTCCACCAGACACTAAGAGAATCTAAATGTCAGGAGGCGGGCATTCGGATCATGTGATCACTTTGAGTGGCTGTCACAGCAGTCGCACGATCGGAAGCTTCCAATCGCAAGAATGCATCAGGAGCTTCCCTTGACAACTTAGTTCCTATCCTGGGAGTGCACAGTGAGCACGCTCTCAGCACAAAAACCGTTCCCCGTTGACGTACAGCACTGTGCAAAAATGTTATGCAAGTATAGAAAAATGCTCTAAATTAAGAAAGTTTGCAGAAATAGAAGTGTTAATTGTTTATTTTTATCAATTCACAAAAAGGTAAATGAGCAAAAGAGAAATCCAAATCAAATCAAGATTTGGTGTGACCACCCTTTGCCTTCAAACCACCAGGTAGACTTGCACACTGTTTTTGAAGGAATTTGTCAGGTAGGTTGTTCCAAACATCTTGAATAACTAACCACAGACCTTGTGTGGATGTTGGCTGCCTCAAATCCTTTTGTCTCTTCATCTAATCAAAGAAAGACTTGACAATGTTGAGATCAGGGAACTGTGGGGGCCAAACCATAACTTCCAGGACTCCTTTTTTCTTCTTTACACTGAAGATAGTACATTGGCTGTATGTTTGGGGTCTTTGACCTGCTGCAGAAAAAATTAGGGTCAATCACACGTCTCCTTGATGTTTTAGCATGACAGATATCACCCGGCTTCCTCTTCCGCTTATGGCTCTCGCTGCTACCAGTTTCTTTTCCAATAAGCGGAGAAGCGGAGCTGCAGCCGGAACAGTGCTGGATAAGTGTTTGGAGACGGGGGTGGGTGTTCCTAGGATAGGTAGTGGAGCATTTTTTACCTTAAAAAAAACAATACTTTAGAACCACTTTAGCACAAGGTATCGCTTCCAAGAATTTACCAGTTCCTCTTTTTAGGGTTGCCTTGCCCATATTGATTTGAAAGAAAGTTTCCCAAAGAAGTTTTTTTCAGCATCTAGAGCAAGGATTGGAAAAATGAATCCCTCCCAAATCTCTGCAAGGATTCCATAACTTACTAATTGAAAAGGAAACCAAACAAGCAGTTTCCTCTGTACCAACCATGCATCCTGGAGACTCATCTAAAGGCCTTACTCTGGATGCGCTCATGGGCAGTCTTGGCGGTAAGGACGAGGCACTTGATAGTAGTGTTCTTCTAGATTATCTACACATCCAGGGGGCCCTCCAACCTCTATGGATGAAACTGGAGAACGCTAAGTGACAGTTCACCCGTCTCACACTGTCACAACATATCTATCTATCTATATACCCTGCATACACTTATATTAATTTATTTGTTTTGAAGCTGAAATCATGAATAAACATATCTAAATTGTCTAAATACAAATCAAATGAACTTTGCACTGGAGCTTCCAGAAATAAAGACTTGTAAGAGGGGCATCCTGGTTGGTTGAATTTGGCTCCAAGAGTATAAGTCCCCACCCCTGTCTTGCTAGAACACTATCTCCCTTGCTGAGGCAGAATCCTCCACCATCTAGTGTCCCACTCCATGCCCAAGGCCTCCACATGACATTCCCCGCCATTGACTGTTACATCCCCAAAGGAAGGAATATCCACACATAAAGTAGTTTTAGCTGGAATTCAAGGAATGGCATAATAGCCACACCCCAAGGACATATATTCCAGAGTCATTTGACATTACACAGTGAATCACATTTCATGTATGGCCTGCAGTAGTGACAAGTAAAAGGACCTCAGCCAACATCTTCCTTACAGTCTCTCCTCTACTTGGGGTCACATAACTGTGTTCTCTGTGGTCACCTCTTTGCTAGGTACAGCTCTCCTGGGACCCTCCAAGGAAACAGCCTCACACTGGGAACTCTTGGCCTGGCCTCAAAGACTTTTTGCAATCCACCCTAGCCCCTACCTCAATAAAGGACAGAATGTGTACAGCCAACTCTTCCTAAGTACAGGCCCATGCCTCCCAGCCTCCTGCCCTATCCAGGGCCCACATGTGCTGGTTACATCCACATAGGTGTGGGATGTTTAACTCCCATGCCCCAAGTGCACTAGGGCTCCTCCTAACCTGGCTTATAACCGGTTGCTCACTCACCCATGGCCACTGCAAGAGGGCTCTATTAGCTATCACTTGTGTAGGACCACCCCCATAAGGGCAGCTAGAAGGTGATTGTCCCCAAAGGTTGCCCTGACCTTGCAAGCCTCCTGACACCTCTGACACCCTGGGCTCAGACATAATTCAAAGAAAGAATACAATTGCAAAGACAGCGACTGTACCAAACTAAATTAATATTTTACTAAATATTCTTAAGTAAGCAAAGAGAAAGGAATGTTAATACAGATATCTTTCAATCTCAAACTTTTGTCTTCGTAAGTACAGCATACAAAGAATCTACAATGCAAGGGAAATCACAATCAATCAAACAGTAATAACTAATAGGCCCTGGAAGAACCTATGACCCTAGGTTTAAAAGGGAGGAGAAGATATTTCTGTGTCAAACCACTTCTTTCAAAACCTGATGCCACGGGCTCAGAAAGTAAACAGCACAATTTATAAGACCGCAATTAATAAAGAATGCAATAAGCAAATTCTGAGTAAGATTACCCCTTAAAGCACAGAAATGTTATGAACTGAGTCCTTTATGGGGGAGGAGGCAAAGTAGGGAAGTCCTTGTAGTGGTGTTCAGAATCTTCAGCTATCTCAACTAAGGGCCCAGGTTGCAGTGCAATGGTGACAAGCAATAGTGGATAGCATATACAAAGTGATGGGGTAAAGATGTCTACATGCAGTGTCTTTTGCAAGAGTTACTCAGGTGGGCTTCTGCCCGATCCAATCCTATGATACCAAGGCTCAAGGGAATAGGATGACCCAGAACATGCTCTTTGAAGAATCTGCAACCAGTGAAGGGTGCTTGGCCATGCACCTGGTGACACAGGGATCCAGCTGGGTCTGTAACTATGACGATGAGAGTGACCCCTAATAGTCAAGGACAAGGAGCTGGCAACAAGGAGCTGGCAAATGCAGATCTCCCTGCAGGTGTATGGCTCACTCGCTGCACACTCTCCATGCCGCCCAGGCCACGATGCCTGCCATCCCCCAGAGTAGCCGTGTTCATGCTCTCAGCTGAAGGCCATGGTCCCAAGAGAAAGAGCTCTTCCACGGACCAGGCTATTTATGTCCTCGCCCAGCATTCTTCTCTCTCGCTGGAACTTGTAGTCTGCAGCAGCACTGGTTCAATTTACATACCTGGTCTCTGGACCACATGTCCCACAATCCCCTACTTTTAGTAGTGGTCTCTCTCCCTCTGCCTTCAGGCAGATGATGTCACAATATCTAGGATAGAGGGAAACAAACTCAAAGCAGCCCTTGAGAATGTCCCACGATGATACAGGCAGGCTAGTCAGCACCTGGCTACAATTGCTTATAACTTTTCCTCTTCCCAGACTATAATGGGAACAGAGGTATCCAGTGGCCTGCCAGGTAACTGCACCTGGTTACAGACTGGTCACTGCTGCTCTCTCTGCCCCCTCCTGTAGATTCCCACAGGCAGCCTTTAGTGGGAGAACCTGCTGTGCTTCTTTCAGAACTGCTTCCGCAAGGTAATATCTGGGTTTGCAAAGGCATTCAGTGCATACAACATCCTTTATATTATTTAGGGCTATTTAGATATACACTATATTATCAAAAGTATTGGGACACCTACCTTTATACGCAAATGAACGTTAATGGTATCCCAGTCTTAGTCCGTAAGGGTTCAATATTGAGTTGGCCCACCCTCTGCAGCTATAACAGCTTCAACTCTTCTGGGAAGGGTGTCCACAGGGTTTAAGAGTGTGTCTATGGGAATTTTTGACCATTCTTCCAGAAGTGCATTTGTGAGGTCAGGCACTGATGTTGGACGAGAAGGCTTTGCTCACAGTCTCCACTCTAATTCATCCCAAGGGTGTTCTATTGGGTTGAGGCCAGTCAAGTTTGTGCACTGGTGCTCAATCAAGTTGATGCAGGAAGGGGCCATCCCCAAACTGTTCCCACAAAGTTGGGAGCATGATACTGTCCTAAATGTCTTGGTATGCTGGCACTTTAGGAGTTCCCTTCACTGGAGGGGCCAAGCCCAACCCATGAAAAACCCCATATCATAATCCCCCCTCTACCAAATGATTTGGACCAGTGCACAAAGCAAGGTCCATAACAACACGGATGAGCGATTTTATTGTGGAGGAACTTGACTGGCCTGACCTCAACCTGATTGAACACCTTTGGGATGAATTAGAGTGGAGACTGCGAGCTAGGCCATCTCATCCACATCACCTGACTTCACAAATGTGCTTCTGGAAGAATGGTCAAACATTCCCATAGACACTCCTAAACCTTGTGGACAGCCTTCCCAGAAGAGCTGAAGCTGTTATAGCTGCAAAGGGTGACCCATCTCAATATTGAACCCTGTATACACGGGTGCGACGGTTGTACGACCGGACATCCAAAATCGTATTTTGGCTATTGTGTCTCGCATACTGACAAGCACTAAGCGATCGTACAACCAAGCCTAACGTAGTGACGTGTTACGAGCATATAAAGAGGAAGTTCAGGTGAATGTGATTTGTGAATTAGGAATGTAGGTTTCCCAGAACGGACACTTCTGGGTGTTCCTGACTTCTGAGCATGCGTGTTTTGCACGTACAACTTGTTGGACCAACTTCTCTGTACACACGGTACAACGGTCGTACGACGCCTTGTTGTACAACCAAAGTTTTCTAGTCTGCTAATCCATCTTCTGTTGTACAACTGGCGCACGTCGGCTGCTCTAATTGCGTGCACTAACAGTCGGATGATCGTACAACAAGCGGTCGTACGACCGTTTTCAAATTACCTTCACACCGTGTGTACGGGCCTTGACTGCCGGATGATCGTTCAACAAGCTGGTTGTGTGACCGTTGTACCATGTGTACGGGGCTTTAGACTGGGCTGCCATTAACGTTCATGCATGTGTAAAGGCAGGCTTTCCAATACTTTTGGTAATTTAGTGTATTTAACACCCGGAGTTTAGCGTTAAGCTGCATGAGTAACTTGTGAGGCTATAAAAGTAGACGTATGTTCCTGACACTCATTCGAACTGAAGAAGCTGCTTGGATAAGCAGAGAAACGTCATCAACAACTAACTACCACTATAGCTACAGTATATTCTTGTACATTATTTGTATAATCATATATGATACTTTTATATTTCTTTTAATGATTGTCACAGCAATGGAAATCTCATGAGCTTCAAAATAACCTTGGATATCCTCCCCCCGTTGTATTACTTATACAATGTCAGCGCTGTTCTGAACACGGAAAAAAAAAAAGTCTTAAACAATCATCTGGGAAACTCGTATTACTATCAATCTGTCTGATTCTTATTCTTTGTCTTGCCAACAGGTGAATGCAAATCAACTTTAAAAGCAGCCCCGATGAATACATTTGTCAAACATCATAATAAAGGGGCGAGCTCGCGTTTTGAGATGTTTGCTTTATTGTCATGGAGCGCAGCTCAACCCGCCGACGACTTAAGCATCTGCCTATGGAAGCCTTCTAAGTTATGCCCGTTTATGGCGACACATTGATCTTGTCATGTTTGTTAGCATGCTGTTTTATGCTCGCAAGGATTAACCGTGCAATTGCGCTAATGTTCAAACTCTGTTTTTTTTTTCCAATTCTATGACATAATCATAAAGAATTATGGGCTTTCCAAACTGGCTAAATTGGCCCCAGAAGTTTGCAGAAATCAATCTTGCAAAACAGATTTTTTTTTTTTTCCTGTAAAGCTTAGCGCTGCCAGTAAAGGCAAAAAAAAAACTGAGATGTAAATATAAAACAGTGGGAATGCTTCATGTACACATAAGCCTTATTGCTTTGAGCAAGGTTAAAACATAAATATGCTGCATTCTGCATTATTATGCAAAGGGTGAAAAAAAAAAGTCTTGATTCGGAATTTATGCATGCAGTCAACTGGTACTGCGTAGTATTGGAGGTGTCTGAGAGGTCTGCAATTGACTGGTACAGCAAATTGTGCCTGAAGCATGATGCAGAAGGTCAGATTATGAAATTCGCAGGCTTATTATACCTCTCGGAATCAAGGTAATGATCAATATGGCACGGGAATGCATATGGAGGCTATGCTAAGTAGGGTCAGCACATTGGGTCTACCGCCTAGGTTCTTATGTTCGTTTGGAGAGCCTCACATAGACACAAACAGGCCGATGGGTTGGCAGCACATTGCTTCAGGGACACCGCAGGGAACTTAAAGCAGAACTCCAAAAAGAAATAATAAGCTCAAAATGAAAGCGGAATTGAACTCAAAAGAGAAAAAAGAGAAGGAATTTTGGTAGGTATGATTTTTATGACTGAGGAGATCCTATTGATCTCTTCTGTCATAAAGGGCTGGTGAGGTTGGGAGACGGTAAGGCTCCTTTCACACGGGGCAGATTTAGTTGCAATCAGTAGGGGGTCTGATGACATGCTCATTGGAGAAACTGAGCGCATATTGATGTGTCATCCTCCCGCTCTGCTCCGATCAGCAGGGCATCAGCCCACAGACCCACCACTGATTGCAACAGAATCTGCCCCGTCTGAAAGGGACCTTACCTTCTGCCGCCCTCACAAGCTCTATGGGTGGCCAGGAGTAAACATACTCCATTGTTCATTTACACCAAGCTGTCCGTTCTGCCTCAATGGAAGAGGGTGGAGTCCCCCCCCCTTTTTTTAGCAGGCCTGATTCGATCGCGATGTAGGTGGGTATCAAGTCCCTTTACACCAACCTAAATTGACCTTCCGATCAAGTCCTTCTGAAAGGGGCTTAAACCCTGTAGTTGAGCCGCAGTTATATGCCCCCCCCCCCCACTGATACCTCCTTTAGCTGCAGAAATCATGGCCAGGGGTGCATACCCTGTCACCTGCTGAAGATGACTCATTCAAGTGCAATGCACACGGTTGCAGCAAGCTAGTGCAGGGTCCAAGAGGTTAAAGCAGGTGATGAGGAGGCAATAGAACTGCTACCCCCAAAAGTGAAAAAAAAAAATCACAAATTTTGGGTTGTCCCCCAAACAGGTGTAGCGCTATCCCCACAACTGTCCACAGATTCTTTCCTCAATCAGTGCAGGAAGCCAGGCACACAACAGCATCTCATCCACACAGGCTCAATAAACCCTCCAGGGGTGTCTTTTTTAATGTTTATTGCTCAGTAAGCATGAACGCGGGAGGCCAGTAGGGTGTGAGATACTCCAAAATGCTTGGAGCACAGATTTCAGAGGGCACTTATTTACCTTTAAGTGGCAGAAACACTGTACCATCCCCAGCTATGGACAAGGGGCATAGCCTATTGCCATAGGTTTTGCCATTAAATGAGCTGAAATGGTATACAGTAGCTTCTGGCAGCTGCATCACATTGAACATTGCACTTGGGTGGATTATGTCTCTACTGACAAATCCTGGCCATGGTCAGTCCAGAGATGCAACCTACAGAAGAGTAGCCCAGTTTCCATTATGAGGAGGGAGGGTCCAAAGGCCAGCAGTGCCCCTTCCCTTGAGCACCTGAATCCATCCCCACAGGGGAAGAAGCAAACAGATTCTACAGGGTTCTTGCTTACTTAACAGTAACCCAGCTACCATCTGGGCACAACTCCCCAGGGATTGGCTAGACCCTACTAAATATTCAGGCCAAGAATTTTAATCCTCTCGTCCTGAACTCAAGAAGCTTCTTCCAGAGACAGGGCATGTAATCACAAAGCCTGTGAAACCCAAAACTGACTGTACTAAACAATTTCTACTTCTGTGTCTACAGCAGAAACTTATACTAAATTTACCTAACAACCTACCTGTGAGGGTGCTACACAGAATTAAAGGGAACATTTTTTGATTTTGGCTATGGGATAGGAAGAGAATCACAATGGGAGATGATGGGGAAAAATGGCAGGGTTAAAACCCTCCTTTACTCTATCCAAAATGAACCAAAAGATGTTTGTTCAAAAATAAGTAGAACACGTATATCTACTTTAAAATATAAAATAATAGCCAGCACTATTCAGCCCACTACCACTGAGCCCAGAATGGTATCAACCCACCTCCCTGCCATGACTGGACAGTAAAGGCAGAATAATTAGCTCATCTCTCTGTCACCAGGAAGTGAAGGGAAATTCTCCCAATGGAGGCATCGACATTAATCAAAACCTGAAAGATGTTCTAACTTTCAAAAAAAAGAAACTCTATGCAAAACAAGGTGTCTTAGCAGAGATGTGATAGACTATAAACTGTTGTCAGCCTAGATTTAATTTCATACTCATAGTTGTGCTTTCTGTAGGTTTCCTCCTAGGTTCCTAAGCATATTATTATTGTAGCACCTTGGCCTTAAACACGGCTGCTAAAAAATGTAGTTTGCTAGCCTGGCTAGTTGATAGTGGATCCACTGGTTGTTCCCCTAAGCCTTGATTTGGTGCATCTCTCTCTTCTGTCACTGGGTGGCACTGTTGCTTTTTGACTTTAGAATGACAAGATCACATTGTATCCAGGTCAGGAGTGGATATGTTGTCTCAGCCAATTAGCAGGGGTTTCTTTGGCCCCATGGCATGATGGAAGAGCTTATTGACTTGACAGGAGTCAGGTGATTGGTGTTCTGTGCCACCTAGATGGCTGTCTGGGTGGACGTGTGTTGTATTGCTTTGGGTTGCTAGGCCAGAAGCCTGAGGGCTATCCTGGGAGCACCTGGCTGCTAGGCGGTCTGAGGCATATCCAGGATTGAGAGAAGCAGCGTGTGGTTGGGGCTTCAGGCTGGAAGCTCAACCAAGTTGCAGAGGTTCAGCCAGACAGGGGAACCGAAGGTTGCCAGAGGTGAAGGAGAAGCAGTTGCTATAAGGGACGACCACTCCTGTTACCAGAGGCAAGTGAGGATCAAGGTCAGAGATAAAGGGGACACAGTTGCCACCAAGGGACAACCACTCTTGTTATCAGAGGCCAGTTTTTGGAAGTTTGAAGAAGTCCTTCAGCAGAGTCAAGTCAGGGAACCAGCAGTTAGCATGATTGAAGCTTGAGGAGAATACAGCGGGTTACCTGTGGAAGAGCTCAGGGGATCCATCGATGGCTGGAATCTGGAAGTCTAATGAGAGACTGGGAGTTTAGCGAGTGAAGATCTACAGTAGGATACTGTGAGATGTGAGAGAAAATTTGCAATGGGATACTGAGAGTTTTTTTTTCTTACAATAAATTTTTATTGGGTTTTTAACAAGTAGTTACAGAGGTATAAATCAGCTACAACAGTTTCCACTAAACATGCGGATGAGTACATAGCATAATTCTATGATATATTATATGGCTGGCGGTAAGGCTGTGTGAACATAGCTCATATGCCTGTGTATAAATATGTTTAAGCATAAACAAAGTAAATAACAATTAAAACTTGATGAAAGTGTTGATAGAAAAAAGATTGCAAAGAGATACAAAGAGATATTGGGGCAGCGGGAGCGTAGATCAAGAGGGACATTGCGTTGGCCACCCAGGTCAGGGCAAAAGGGAAGGTCACACGACACTAGAGTACCAAAATACCATCAGGGGTCATCCCAGTCAGCGACAGATGGGGGGAGAAGCAATGTAACCTGGTGATGCATCAGATCACCCAGTGTCAAGTTGGGGGTATTTATCAGAATATTTAAAAACAGGCCAGGGGGACCAAGCTTAATTACATTTTCCACTGAATCTCTGGCAATTACCACAGTCTCCTCCTAGTTAAAGATGTCCTCTACCGAGCGTAGCCATTCAGGGACAGAAGGAAACGTCTTCGACTTCCAGTGCCTGGGGGTGAGAATCTTGGCAGTGTCTGGAGAGGGTTCTCTTATAGCGCTTCATGGAGCAATCAGCAATGTGAAGAATGCAACAAGATGCTGTTAAAGAAATCGTAGTCTCAGTGATAGTGGTTCTAAGTTCACGTACTTTGCTCTAGAATTGTGCTAGTGGAGAGCATTGCCACCAGACATGTAGTAAAGTGCCTTGACTTGACTCACACCTTGACTCACACCTCCAGCAGAGGTCAGATGCTTGGGGGTACCACTTTTTGATTTTATCTGGGGTAGCATACCATTGCGTTAGCAGTTTATATGACATCTCTTGAAACCTCATGCCAATGGAGCATTTGTATGCGAATATTAGAGCCATTTTCCATTGGTCATCAGTAAATTTGACATGAAGCGCTTGCTCCCAAAGTTCCCTTGAGCGAGGCTGGTTCCTATGATCCGAGGCCAGTAGCCAGGAGTACATGAGTGAAGTGGTTTTGGGAACAGGGGATGCTGAGAAGCACAAAGACTCAAAAGGTGTCATAGGTCTAAGGAAATCTCGTTTGGCACTGGGAGAGTGCATATAGCTGTGCAGTTGGCAATATGTCCAGTAGGAGGGCAGTTTCTGTGGGTGTAACTCTCGCTGGATTATGTCAAAGTACTTGAGTCCCTTGACATCAGCACAATGTGTTACCATAAGGGGCAGAGTGGGGTTTGATGGGGAGACTATCCGTAGATCCATGCCAGGGCCAAAGTCCGGGTTTTGGGTAATTGGAGTAAGTGGGCTAAGTGGGGAAGATAAGCCATGTTGTTTAGCTACTTTCTGAAATACCCTTAAGGTGGTTTCCAGTAAAGGGTGTTGTTGGGAGTCACTCGTGATTGATTGCCAGGCGATCCATGGTAGTGACCCTAAGGGGTGGAGGTCTGTAGTGGTTCGAGAGAGACCCAGTCTTTTTGTGCGTAATGGCCATTCCAGTCTATCACTCTTGCTAGTTGGACCCTGTGTAGGTAGAGTTGGATGTTGGGCAGGCCAATAGCGCCGCCTTCCATAGATCTGGTAAGGATGTTCAACCTAATTCACAGTCTCTGACCCCTCCAGATGAAAGTGCATGTGATGTTGTTCGAACTATCAAAAAATTTGGGGGGGATTTGAATCGGCAGTGTGTGAAAATGATACAGGAGTCTAGGCAGGATGATCATTTTAAGTATGGACGCCCTGCCAAACCATGAGAACGGCCTGAGCATCCAGTGGTTTAGGGCCTTCTGGATCCTTTGAAGTAGGGGTACGAAATTAGCGTGGCCGTAAGCTTCACTCCCAGATATGTGAGTGCTTTTGGGTCACACTTGAATGAACTCAAGCTTTGTACTTTGGTAAGATCAGGGTGAGGGAGTGTGAGGTTGAGTGCTTCAGATTTGTTGTAATTTATTTTCATGTTTGAAATGTATCCGAAATAAGGAAATGCTTTTATCAAGTTGGGAATGGAGATATGGGGGTGAGTAAGAAAGAAAAGCAGATCATCTGCTTAGGCTGCGACTTTGTATGATTTTTGTCCTATGTGAAAGCCTTGGATGTCTGCTTTGGCATTGATAAGTCCTATGAAGGGTTCCAATGATAGGATAAACAAAAGGGGTGACAGAGGGCAGCCTTGTCTAGTGCCATTCTTTATCTGTACTGGTTTCGAGAGTGTCCTATTCACTTTAAGTTGTGCCTGATGGTTGCGGTACAGGGACGAGATCCAGGACATCATGTGTGTTCTCAACCCAATATGTCTACACGTTGCAAAAAAGTAATCCCAGGCCACTTGATCGAAGGCCTTCACCGCTTCAGTGGACAGGAGAAGGCCCTTGATCTTCCCCAACCCGGCATAGTGAATTAGGTTAAGCACTTTAATCACGTTGTCGTGGGCTTCACGACCAGGCATAAAGCCCACTTGGGATACTGTGAATTATGTGTACAGATCTACATTGAAGTTTTACAGTTCAGTTGCTATCGGGGACAGCAGTTCTACAAAATACAGTTGGTGCATCCAGCTTAAAGGCCCTCCACCTGTATAGCTGTCTGCCTATTATTATTTCTGTCTCAGAGTCTGCCAATTGCTTTTGCATCTGCCTATGTGTGTCCTGGCCCTAAACCCTCTCTACCCCAGTTATTGTTAAGAGACAATCAATCTCTTTTTCTGCATTCAAAAAGTGACTGGTGCCCATGTTTCCAACTTGCATTACACCCACCATGCCTAGTAACCCATACTGTAAAGAAGGATGTCAGCTCTCCCTAAATCTGGAGGTCACCATTAGGCCTCTAGAGGACTGGGACATAGCTACATTATTATTATTATTAGTATTTGCTTCTGTCTGCTGTTGAGTAGTGTCCTTTGGAATGGTTTAGCAATGTCCAATAACTTGAGCTATGGATATTTATATCTTCCTAAACCAACCACTAGCAGGATGATGCCAGTGATGCATGATTGAGGATGATGTAAATATTTGGGGAAACCTTCTGTAAGCTCTCTTACCTCCCAGACTTTTCTCAGGGAGGATATGTGTTCAGTTGTTCTCTAACCTTCAAGACTAGAGTTGAGCGAACTTCTAGAAGTCCGGGTTCTGCTGGTTCGGCAGAACTTCGGGACAAAGTCCGGGTTTGGGTCCGGACAGAACCCGAACTTTGTCCCGGACCCCGAACCCCATTGAAATCAATGGAGACCCGGACTTTTAGGTACAAAAAGTGTTGTAAAATAGTCCTGGAAGGTCCTAGAGGTCTGCAAAAGGAAGGAAATGTGGGTAAGGGTGGGACAAGTGACCTACAAAGAAATGGGGACAGGGAAATAACTTTAAATATTTTTTAAAAAATAAAAACATAAAAAATGCAAAAATGGAGATCATGTTCAAAATGGGTCTGAAAAGTATTAATTAACATTAGAGGCCATAGAACTGTTCTAAAATCATCTTCAAACTGTGTCAAAAAAGTATAAATAAGCTGATATCACTGTTCTGAAAACATCTGGAATCTGTATGTGAAGACCGAAACCATATGCATGCTCTTCTCTATGCTGTATTTTCAAACACACTATCCAGATGTTTCAAGTGCATGTATATGGTTTCTCCCCGGTTTTAGGTAAAGTGTTCTATTCTATTTCCAGATGTATGAAGAAAAGATTTAATGTGTGAAGAACATCTGTTCTGGTGCAGAACACATGTGTGTGAATAGCAGATGTGCAATGACTGACGTTTTCATTTAAAGTGATACACACATTTTAAAAAGAAGTGTGAATAAAAGATGATAAAATATGATATCACTGTTCTGAAAACATCTGGAAACTGTGTGTGAAGAGCGAAACCAGATGCATGCTCTTCTCTATGCTGTATTTTCAAACACACTATCCAGATGTTTCAAGTGCATGTATATGGTTTCTCCCCTGTTTTAGGTAAAGTGTTCTATTCTATTTCCAGATGTATGAAGAAAAGATTTAATGTGTGAAGAACATCTGTTCTGGTGCAGAACACATGTGTGTGAATAGCAGATGTGCAATGACTGACGTTTTCATTTAAAGTGATACACACATTTTAAAAAGAAGTGTGAATAAAAGATGTGCAATGATTGACGGTTTGATTTAAAGTGACACACAGACTTGAAATACTTGTGCAGAAGAGATGTGCAATGTTTGACATTTTCATTTAAAGTGATACACACATTTTAAAAAGAAGTGTGAATAAAAGATGTGGAATGATTGACGGTTTGATTCAAAGTGACACACACACTTGAAATAATTGTGCAGAAGAGATGTGCAATGTTTGACGGTTTCATTTAAAGTGATACACACATTTTAAAAAGAAGTGTGAATAAAAGATGTGCAATGATTGACGGTTTCATTTAAAGTGATACACACATTTTGCAGAACAGTGATATGGGTACTCCGGGCTTATTTATACCTTTTGGACACAGTTTGAAGATGATTTTAGAACAGTTCTATGGCCTCTAATGTTAATTAATACTTTTCAGACCCATTTTGAAGATGATCTCCATTTTTGCATTTTTTATGTTTTTATTTTTTTTTAAATATTTAAAGTTATTTCCCTGTCCCCATTTCTTTGTAGGGCACTTGTCCCACCCTTACCCACATTTTCCTTCCTTTTGCAGACCTCTAGGACCTTCCTGGGCTTTTTTACAGCATTTTAAAGATTTTTCATTAAAATTACCAGAACACCGGACCCGAACCCGGACTTTTTTTGAAAAGTCCGGGTCCGGGTCCCGGACACCCCAAAGTTCGGTACGGACCCGAACTTTACAGTCCGGGTTGGCTCAACTCTATTCAAGACCTGTTCTCTGGGGAGAACACATGTACTTGAAGTAGGAAAGCTTGTGTTTTGGGCTATTAAGCTTGCACTTGCCAGAGGAACTACCCGGGAGGAGTAAAACTAGAACCTGATGAGGAGCACCAGGGAGGAATGTGTTATATGCTTGCTGTGTTTCCCTAGGAGAAACATCCAACTGGAGACTATTCAGCGACCTATAAATCTATAAAGCTCCCTTGTGATTCATACTGAGCTATAACATGTCCAGATTTTAGAGTTCAGGTTTTCAGTGAAGGGTATTGCTAATCCTACAGCATAAAAAGCATTTTAGACAATTGTGCAAATCCAAATTTGTGACAACAGTTCAAAGCCAACTGCATAAAGACATGGTTTGATTTGTTTGTTGTGTAGGAACTCAAGTGGCCTGCAAAAATCCCTGACCTCAACCCTACTGAACATAATTGGGATGAATTGGAACTTCAAATGTGAGCCAAGTATCAGTACCTGACCTCCCAAATTCTTTTTTGGCTCAAATCCAAAATCTGGAAGAAACCCTTCCTAGATGTGTGGAGGCTGTTAGTACTTCAAATGATGGAAAATCTATATCAATGCCCATAGTTTTGGAATGGAATGTCCACCAAGCACAAATAGGTGGGATGGTCACTTGGTCAGGTGTCCAAAAACCTATATTGTCTATGGGTCAAAGTCTATATTGAGTCTATGGGGTTGCACCTAGCTGCAGTGTCTACATACCAATTTCCTTTTCTGTACCGACTCTCAGGAAAATTGTTTTTTTTTTACCACAATCACACTATGAACACTGGAATACAGTACATGGTGAAAATGAAAGGAGGAAAGTAGAAATGTATGAAAATTTGTGATAGTTGGCTGAGAGGACCTGTGGGGCATGAGGATGAGTAGTACCCTCTTCTGTGAGTCCTGCTGACCTAATGAAAGCCAGGTGCAATAGCAGGTTAGATTTATACTCTGCTGGAGTGTGCAGGGGTTGCCAATCTTTAAGTTAATGTTGTTAAGGGGGAACTGTGCTAGAAACCATCTGCCTTAAGCGTGATGGTCAACCAGGGGTGGACCGTCCATTAAGGGCGCCCCTCTAACCCCGCCACCCCTTGTGCTAATAGATAGATTCATGCATAGCATGAATCTATCCATGGCCATCACCGCCACCCCCGATTCATGCGGCCGCTCCCTTCAGGACTCTGGCCGCATGAATTACCGCAGCGGGGTGTTTTTTGAAGCACCTGATTACAGCCATAGGCTCCAATAGGCTTCAAAATAGAGTGACTTGTAGTGCAGAGCATGGTACCACGAGCCCACTGACATGTGTTACAAAAGAAAATGAATATTTGTTTTTCTAACACTGAATAGCCTCTCCGCCAATTGGGAAGTGCTGGTATGTTACCGGTTTCCCAATTGGCTGAATGGTCAGGCAATCCTATTGGACGCCTTTCTCAGAGGAGGAGGGGGTTTAGCTCCGGCTCGCCAGACACTGCTCGCTGCCCACCAGGCCCACTTCCTAGATGGGGTAAGTGTGGGACTTTGATGTCCCAACTACCCTGGGGGAATCTGCTGGGGGGTCTTCTGTCAGTGCTATGAGCCCCGCGGTGGGGTGGGAGGGCTGTATACCCTATCTGTGATGTTGTATACTCCTGCCTGCTGATGCTGTATATACCCCTATCTGTGATGCTGTATACTCTTACCTGCTGATGCTGTATATACCCCATATCTGTGATGCTGTATACCCCTACCTGCTGATGCTGTATGTACCCCTATCTGTGATGCTGTATACTCCTACCTGCTGATGCTGTATATACCCCTTTCTGTGATGCTGTATACTCCTACCTACCAATGCTGTATATACCCCTATCTGTGATTCTGTATACTCCTACCTGCTGATGCTGTATATGCCCCCTATTTGCTAATGCTGCTGCATACCCCTATCTGTGATGCTGTATACTCCTATCTAGTGATGCTGTATACCCCTATCTGGTGATGCTGGGCTGTATACTCCTGACGCAATGGGTGGAATCTATAAGGGGTTGGGCTTATAAGAAGTGGGAGGGGTCAAAAAGGAAGGGCAGGGTTTGGCGCCCCCCCCATCCTAAAATTTCACCAGCCGCCACTATGGTCAACATGAGAGAAGCTGACATTTGGCACACGGTTTCAGGAAAAGCCAAGTGTCCCCAGGGTCTGAGAGGGTAAACTAAACAAAATGGCTTGGTATCAATTTTTTTTTTTTTTTTTTTTTTTTTTTAATTTCAATATTTCTTTATTGAGTTTTATACAGAAATACAGCGTAAAGTAACAATAAAGATACTACTGAAGTACATATGCGACCCTTGCATAATAACAACAGAGAGCAAAAACATATCAACCTGTGAGGTCCTGGAGGTTAACTCCGTTACTGGGTTAGTCCCAGATTAAGAATAGAGGATATGTGTCCTCCTGTAAGAGAGTTGGTAGTCGATTGGGGCTGCCTTTGGAGTTGCTATTATAACCTCCATACTTTGTTTCCATATGACCTTCAGGACTTTAGGAGTCGCCTGTTGGCATTGTGGTCAGACCTAGGGAACTATCGGTGAGCCTTCGTGTGTGGTGTTAAATTCCTCTAAGAGGGTGAAGAAGGTGTGGTAGGGCCGAGGTCTTCTGAGCCTCTCTCATGACACCCCGGTTGGGAGCAAACTGTGTCATGAGGGAAGGTCTTGGAGCTGATTAAGAGGAGTGGGTACCAACTATACAAAAACGAGAGAC
>BLSH010066357.1:779892-792673 GCA_018402905.1 Glandirana rugosa
TAACTTTGGGCAGTCACTCTGGGGGTGTTCCCCCCCTTTCCCCGGTGCCCCTATTTGGGGCGAGGGGCAAGGGGGACCCTAACAGACCCCACAGGATTTCCTTTTTTTCTTTTTTTTCTCTCTCTTTTTTTTTTTATTATGATGTAAGCTTAGATGGTTGTCAACTTGCCAGATATCCCCCGGAACATAGCCTGGGGATGTTTCAAGCAATGACGATTGTTCTGACGACTGATACACCTATAGAGAGTGATATACCTTAACATACATATACCGCTATGTATCTATGCAATAACCACGATATCTGAAATGTCTGATATATGATGTGGTGTACACTGAGTATGTATTCTCGTGTTTATATGAGTCGACAATATGTAACAAGATCTCTTTATTTCTTAATAAAAACATATTCAACCATAAATATGCACCGAGTCTCGCGAACCTGTTTATGGCCCAATGGGAGGAGGACGTCGTCTATGCCCAGGAGAGACCTGAGATAGTCCTTTGGGCAAGGTATATAGACGATGTTCTCCTCCTATGGGATGGGGATAGACAGAGTTTAGATAATTTCCTAAGTATGTTAAACAACAATGATAGGGGAATAGAATTGAATTATGAGGCCCACCCACAAAGAATTAATTTCCTTGATCTCAATATAGAGATCAAGGATGGGTGTTTTAAAACTTCCACCTACTTTAAGCCCTCAGACCGCAATTCCTTTATTCCGCTAAAAAGTTGTCACCACCAACCATGGCTTCGAGGTGTTCCAAAAAGTCAATACATGCGGCTCCGATGGAATTGCACTGACATTGACACTTTCCAACAGCAAGCTGGAATCCTGACCCAGAGGTTCCGTGAAAAGGGCTACGACCAAGATTTTCTATCTCCTATATTAGAGGAGGTGACACAGATGGAAAGAGGTGACCTTTTGAGAGAGAAAAGTCCTGAGGATAGAAGAACCGCCCCACAATTGCCATTCATTACAACATATTCAGTCCAGGCAAAACAGATTAAACAATTAGTAATGAGACATTGGCATATCTTAAAAAATGATCGCGTTTTGGGGAGATCTTTACCAGAACGACCAGCTGTAGTGTATAAAGGAGCGTCCTCCTTGAGGAATAGAGTCGCCCCAAATGTTATCAATCCACCTATTAATAAACCCATTTTCTTTCAAGAACTTAAGGGCTTCTACAAATGTGGCAGATGTAGGGTCTGTTCCTTTAATAGTGCTACCACTAGGAGGACGCAGTCCTTCACTTCCACTAGTAGATCTACCCAATTCAATATTAGGTCCTTTATTTCCTGTAACACCAAAGCGGTTGTCTATTTGATACAATGTCCATGTGGACTCCAGTATGTGGGCAGGACTAAACGACCCCTCCAAGTAAGGCTAAACGAACATATAACCAACATCCTGTCAGGATTTAAGAACCACTCAGTATCTAAACACTACAGAGACCACCACAGTAGAGATCCCTCTAAAACTCTATTCTTGGGGATAGATCACTATTCATCCCATTGGCGGGGGGGCCCTTTGATCAGGGGCATCTCCAAACTGGAGATGTCCTGGATCTATAGAGTAAGATCTTTTGCCCCCTACGGTCTAAACATAGAGGTAGACACTAACGCATTTATAGACAACTCGTAATGTGTATGCCTCTGTGTTCTACCTGGTGAGACCCAGATAATAGGGTTTGAGTGGAGGCCCAATATATATGGACCCGTATGTCTAACCTGGATTAGGGTGGTACAGTGTAACCATCCATTTGGGTGGCGGTGTGCCACCTTAGCCCTCTTAATATGAGATAGATGTGGTACTCTGGACGGTAGCTATTAAGGAATATGGAATGAATATTGTCTTCTAAGAAAATTTTACTTTATTAATATATGATACACACGATATTTGCTAATTATACAGACAAATTATGTGGCATAGGAATGCTATTATTAATGTAAACTCGATCTGAGTCTCAGGTGGCCTCTTTAAAGCGAATAATAGATATAATTTTTCACAAATAGCACCTAAAAGGGGCCGGACATATATATTTATAATATGCCTTCTAATAGAGTCTAAATGTAGTGTTCCTATATTATATAACATTACCATCCAATGAGGTGACGCATGTTATCTTTGATGACTAAAAGGACTGCTTTTTAAAATACTAAATATTATATCCCCTTGCAGTTGTACGTTTAAACTAGTGTTTTAATACGGACATTTCCGGTTTAAATATAACAAAACGAACTATATTAATATTACCACAAATTTTTAGATATCTCCCTTGCTGCCCAGGAGAGAGACCCGTGAGTGTTATTTTTAATATAACTCTTTTAGGACTGTCACATTAACACAGTTTTAATCTACGAGAGAGTTGTGGGCAAAAATTTGCTATGATTCCCAGATTTAACATGGCCACTTGCGCCTCAGATTGTGGGATGTCCTCTAGTATGTATAGGAGTGGTGATGCAGCGGCGCGCCCTATCCCCGCTGACTACGTCATCTGTGACGAAACGTACGTCCGGGAGGAGGGCGCGCTGACGTCACCACTGTGCTTTTGACGAATCTTTAAAGTAGCCGGCCGGCATACACACACGCGATTTTATTCTGACTAAATGTGAGTAGACTTGTTTTGTATCTTAATAAACGAAGTTGTTACATACTTCACTATGAGTCCCCCCTTCTCTTCTATACAACATATGCACACCTGCGAATGAGGAAAAGATCCCATACACAATAGGAACATTCAGCTCCTGGTGACCATTACAGAGGAACGTGCAACATAGAGAAAGAGGGACCTTCTCTCCCCCCCCCCCTTTTCCAATTGAAGTGGAAGTGAGAGGGATCCGCATCCCAGGTCGGGGATTTCTACGCAGTTGAACACATAGTGTTCTGGTAAGCCCCCTTGTTATCTTTGGTGGTGGACCCTTTAATCACGTCACTGTTTTCCTCTTAAAGTGCTAACTAAAGGAATATCAACACGGATTTGGTAGTGATACAAGGGACACCTTAACATTGGGACTCTATCATTTTTTCATTTTTTTAACCACTTATTTTAGCCATTTCTTGATGTGAGCGCAGCTTATTGTCTTTTATTCTTACAAATAGGGTAATAAGTTGAGATGTTTCAAAGTTATAGGGGGTCTTACCTGATTGTATAGAGCAGAGGTGTGGCAGGTGGGGCCACGGTGGTCTTAGAAGGGCTGGCCACTTGCCTCATGGTCAGTTGGAGTAGGAATAGGGACAGAAGAGCTTCTCCCTTCCTCCCTCCCTGCCAGCGGCGGCCTGTTCATAAGGGGCGCAGAGGCGCCGCCCCCTAATTTGCATGCAGGGTGTTGGATGCATGGATTCCAATGGGTTTTTTTTTTTTTAGAGGCATGTGATAAGAGCCTGAGGCTCTAATTGGCTTAAAATAGGGTGGGCTGGGGGTGCAGCCCACCCAGTTGTGTGATATTAGCAAATTAATATTCATAATTGCCTTCTTGATTCTCCTCCCAGCCAATACCGGCTCAGGAAGTGGGTCCTGAGACCCAATTGGCTGAGAGGAGAAGTGATCTTATTGGCCGCCGAGGAGGAGGAGTGGCTGCCAGTTAATGTCACAAGTGATAATTACAGATCGACCCTCGTGGTCAATCATGGAGTCTTTTAGTTTGAACTAGACTGAGTCCCTAATGGCCATGAGTACACCCTTCCTCTTCTTGAGGGGGCATTGGAGAAAAAGACATAGGGATATTGCTTGTGGGTGCATCTGGGGGCATCAGATGCCAGGAAGTGGGTCTCCTGGATGCACAGGATATCAGCTTCTCTCTTGAGGGCCCCCTTCCACACCGAGTAGCGTTTGGCAGGGTGATTAGGACCCTTAGTGTTTAATGATAAGCAGGTGATTGCCATGATGGGCTTGTGAATAAGGTGCGTGCGATCTTGGAGGGTTTACTCTCCGGGAGAGAATGGAAGGGAAGAAGGTAGCAATCTGGCTTGATACTCACAGTCTTCAGTTCCCGGTGTTGGGCTTGGAAGTGGTAGAAGGGAATCCTGGGATGCTCAGGTTCATCCATGTGGTCTTCATCATGAACTCCGAGGTATGCTCTGGTAATCTTCTCTGTACTGCAGTTGCTTGGACTGTAAAAAAACATACTAAACAAGGAACAAAAGGGGAGAAGAGAAAAGTCAGGATACTAAAAAGGAAATCCTTAGCGGATTTGTGGACAGATGAGTATGTCCTTTTCGCTAGGGGGGGGGAGGAGATAGGTCCATATGTGACCAAAACCGGGGAGAGATGGGTCATTGAGAAGGTTCAATTCTGTGGGAGCTTATGTTTTCTTTTTCAGTTTTTTCCAAGGAAGTGAGATTGGGAGCAATGGATGAAAACATGTCCTGGGCAAAGGTGAGTAGCTGTGCTTGAGGAACTGATTCCGGTATACCTCTGATTTTTAAGTTGTTCCTTCAGGAACGGTCTTCTAAGTCAGCTAATTTATGTTTAACCCAGGATAAATCCTCACTCTGAGCGTTATGAGCATCCGCCATTGGGTTAAAGGAGTCAGTGTATGAGCCCATAGACTGTTCTATTTGATCTACTCTTCTCCCCAGTTCCTTCACTTCCTGCTGACACTGCTGTACTGTGTGAATAATGTCTTTTAGGACTGTGTCAGAAACAGGCTGGCCTGTAGTAGTAAAGCCTTCAAAGGGGTCTAGTGGTAGTGGCTGTGCAGGCACTGTGCTGGCGATCGGCCCACTCACCTCTATGTCCTGCTGCGTTAGGTCTGTGTGTGGGAAGGCCGTCCTCAGCCTGGTCTTGGCCGGGATTCTGGTGGTGGGAGATAAGGCTGGGGAGGAGGATCAGCTGGTTTGTGGTTGCAAATCCGGTCCGGATCGCTGATTAGGAGAAGCCGTGGCTGCGGCCCTGTGCTTCTGTGCGGAGCCACCGCCATTTTGCCTAGGCCTCACGGCCGTGGAGAAGAAGCCCGAGAGCTTGCTTAGCTGTGGCAGCGGGTCTTTTCTTCTCTGCCGTATCCCTGCCGTGTTCACCACTGCTTTGAGGGTTCGTTTGTGGCTGTAGGCTGCCTTGGGCTCCGGTTCTCTGTCTATCTCCCCGGTGGTCTGACGGAGCTCAATGCCTAAGCCGCCATCTTCGAGCTCAGAGGCCACGCCCCCCACCTCTGGGTCATTTCTGATCACCGCTATAAACAAAAAAAGAGCGACATTTAAAAAAAAAAAAAACTATATCTCTTGAGTGATGAGAATTCATTTATGGGGTTTTTCTTTTTTCTTATATTTTAGTAGTAATGGCAGCGCTCTGCGATTTTTAGCGGGACTGCGATATTGCGGTGGACATGTCGGACCATTTTGACACTTTTTTGGGACCATTGGCATTTATACAGCGATCAGTGCTATGAAAATGCACTGATTACTTTGTAAATGTCACTGGCAGGGAAGGGGTTAACCTGGAGGGGGCGCTCTGAGAGTTAACTGTGTTCTCTGTTTGTGTTACTAACTGTATGGGGGCTGGGTTGAGTGGGGGTGAGGAGAGAGATCGCGGTTCCCATATACAGGAAGCCTGTGATCACAGCCCTTCCCCCTGTCAGAACAGAGATCCGTTGTTTAAATACACGGACCCCCGTTCTCTCACTGCAGGGAAGCGACTACGGGTAGCTGGTGGACATCGAGGCTGCCCCACCCGCTCCCTGGCTCCCCCGGAACACAGTGAGCGTGCCTCCGGTGCTCACAATTTGCCATCTCGCAGCCGCCGTCGGGTGGCGGTGGTTTGCGATATCGAACCACTTCGACGGCGGGTGGTCGGTGAGTGGTTAATAAATGCCTGCTATGGCCTTTTCAACCCAAAAATCTGTGTCCAGTGGCTTGTTTTGGGTGAAGGGGATTTAGTCGGTGGGGGTAAGGTCGCGGCAGCCGCAGTACAAAGCAATATCTTAGTCAAGGCCCGTTGCAAGACTCAAAAGCTCTGCTGACAGACAGCATTTATGATCAGAAGCCTGACATATTTCTCTTTACGTTCTGGGATATATAATTAAATATTCTCCGTGTGTATGACCGGTGAGTCACTGTATAAAAATAATTTCTTTCGAGGTTTGATACTGTACATGTATTACCAGGGCACATTACATTACCGCTGACTTGTGCAGCTGGTAATTTATTACTTTTTTTTTTTTCACAAGATGTCATAAAAAAGCAATAGAAGATATGACATCTCTGCAGGTGCAATACATAGCAAATTACATTCCACAACTTTTCCATATTATCCATTTTCGTAGATTAAATGTGGATGTGAATGCCTCGGACACTTCTATAGATTTTCTTTTCATAAAATACAAATAAACATCAGCTGCTTTTCAATCATGACTATTGTGAGGTATAAAACAGCACAATTTCGGAAGCTATTTGGGCACCTAGTGATGTTTGCCTCTAGCAGGCAAAATAGAGTATTTCCAGTAACTCCTTAAAGGGATATAATTTTTTTGAATTTATTTTTATTTATTTAATAAACAGTCTTGTCAAAAAAAATATTTTTATTTTCTGTCACTTTTTTTTTCCCTTTAGAAAACAGTAACTTTTTATTTTGTGTTACTTTATTTTCACTTTTTTTTTTTTTTTTACTTTATAAACAGTCACATTTTCTTTTTTTGGTTTCGGTCACTTTTTTCTTTTTAACCTCTTGACCTCCGGAATATGTACCCCCCCTTTCATGACCAGGCCCTTTTTTGCAATACGGCCCTGCGTTACTTTAACCACTTCAGCCCCGGAAGGATTTACCACTTTAGGACCAGAGCACTGCATCACTTTAACTGACAATTGCGCGGTCGTGCGATGTTGTACCCAAACAAAATTTGCATCCTTTTTTCAGCACAAGTAGAGTTTTCTTTTGGTGGTATTTGATTGCCTCTGCATCATTTCTGATCGCATTATAAACAAAGGAGGAAGGGGGGGGGAGGGAAGAAAGAAGCTGGGGAACAAAGAGAAAGGAGAAGCAAGATCAGGACTGGGCAAGGACCGGGGACAGGAAAGGAAAGGAAAAGAAAAGGAAAGGGAAGAAAAAGGAGGAGGAAAGAAGGGGGGGGAGGGAAGGAGACAGGAAGAGAAAAGCTGGGGATTGGAGAGAAGGGGGGAGAAATGGGAAAGGGAGGGAGGGTAAAAGTACAAATATATGGCTGAAGGGATAAGCGTGGCCCATCCACATAGGCAGTGACCACCAATTCACACTATACAACAATTTACATATCTCAAACATCAAGGTGAAATAATGAATAATACATAGTTCACAGCAGCACACCAATTCAAAGTTTAATTACATAAAAAACAATGTGAATAAAAAAAACTGTGAATGAAAAAATAAAGTCCATATAGATATAAGTAAAGTCCAAAGAATGTGATAAAGATGGTGTATCTAAAAATATGCAATATGTCCTCCACCACAGTGTCAGTGCAGGTTCCATTCCCATAAGAATAATGCTCACCAGATGGTATTGCCATTCACTGTCATGATTGGCACATAGTGCTTAACCACTTCAATACCGGGCACACTTACCCCCTCCCGCCCAGACCAATTTTCAGCTTTCAGTGCTGTCGCATTTTGAATGAGAATTGCACGTTCATGAGACGCTGTACCCAAACAAAATTTGTATCATTTTGTTCCCACAAATAGAGCTTTCTTTTGGTGGCATTTGATCACCTCTGGGGTTTTTATTTTTTGCGCTACAAATAAAAAAGCCTGACAATTTTGAAAATAAGTACATTTTCTCCATCACTGATGGGCACTGATGAGGCTACACTGACGAGCACTGATGATGCAGTACTGATTGGCTCTGATGAGGTGACACTGATGAGGTGACACTGATGAGGTGGCACAGTTGTGGAAACTGATGGCGAGGCACTTATATGCAGCACTGATAGGTGGCACTGATAAGCGGCACTGATGGGCACTCATAAGCAGCACTGATGGGCACTGATAGGTGGCACTGGGCACTCATAGGTGGCACTAATGGGCACTAATAGGTGGCACTGATGGGGGGCACTGGTGGGCACTGATAGGTGGCACTGGTGGGCACTGATAGGTGGCAATATCAGCTTTCAATTTAAAGTGGGCATTCCCTGGTGGTCCTGGATCAGGCATCTGAAATGGGCACTGAGTACCATCCATGTTGGGCATTATGCCCCTTACCTGGTGGTCTAGGATAGGCTCCCTGGTGGTCAGGGCGGGCTCCCTGGTGGTCAGGATGGGCTCCCTGGTGGGTTCCCTGGTGGTCTTGGGTGGGCTCTTCCTAATGGTCCTGGGTGGCGATCCTATGGGGGGCTGCACTGAGAAACAATCAGTGCAGATCCCCCCTGTCAGGAGAGCCGCCAATTGGCTCTCCTCTACTCGCGTCAGCAGATGTGAGTAGCGGAAAAGCTGATAAACGGCTCTTCCTGTTTACACCGTGACCAGCCGTGATTGGTAACGGCTGATCACGAGGTAAAGAGCTTCCGATGGAAGCTCTTTACCGAGATCAGCAATGCGGTGGGTCAGACTGACACAACGTACCACCGATCACCGCGATGCACCCACATGCGCACGATTGCAGGTTATCCTGAAAGACGTCAATACACGTCCGGTCAGGATAACTGAAGTGGATAAAGTGGATGTAAAACCCCCCACTCACCCAGTATAAACTAATGGCACAGTATTAGTGTATATATACATGCAAGCCACCTGTATGTATCCCTATCTTGCAAATGTCACCCCCTTCAGCAGTACAAGCCTTGCAAAGCACTGTAATCAGTGGGTGGGTCTCTTTGACCTCACAAGACTCCCCACCCACCTCTAAACTCTCCTATTCCTGAGTTTTGAGTAACAAAACTCAGCAAAGGCACTACTTGACTTCAGCATGCCCAATCATGCTAAGGTGTGGTGCAGCCAACCCTGGGAGAGCTGGAGAAGAAAGGATGTGAAGATGGAATCGTAACACTCTCTCCGTGCAGGAGATAAAGAAATGAGATGTCAGTCACAGCAGTGGGGGATCTGGCAACACAAACTTATAGTTTTTTATCTTACTACAAAAAGAAAAGAGGATTGCTCAGAGCTGGATTAACTCTTCATGGCAAGACTGGGCACAGATGAATTGACATCCTCTACTGTACCAGGTAGAAGTCTTCATTAATGTGTTTTTTTTCAAGTTTACATCCACTTTAAGTTGATATAAAGCCGGCCAGAAACTCCATCACCATCCAGATCCAGATGTCATGAAAGTATCCACATGTAGAAGAAATAAAATCAAGAAAACTCTAAGGCCTCATACACATGAGCATTTTTTACAGCCACGTTTTTTAGCGTTTTTACAGCTCTCCATGTTATTCAATGGCCCCATAAAAACGCAGACATTTTTGAGCTGTAGATGGCATTGGTGTCAGTGAGCTGAAAAAAATGCAGATTTTTGCCTGACGTTTTGCTTATTTTTTTTCATACCCATGTGTATGAGGCCTAATAGTGTAAAACCTTAAGATACTCGCTTTTATTTTAAAAGTAATGCACTTGTGATTCTGACAGTTGGACGTGACGAAACACATCGGGCGCAGCTACATGGCAACCAAATTTGAGGTCAGGGCTTTGATTCAGGAAGTGTGAGATCGCAACACTAAGATGCCTGACATTGATTTTAACTATGGGAATTTTTTGTAGGGTAGACGTGTGCAGATCGAAATAAATTGTTTTGTTTTGTTTCGTTATTTACATAAATTTGTTTAGTTATATTTCTTTCATTTGTTTAATTAGTTTTCAGAATTTGTTTCATTTATTTGTTTTCAAATCAATTTCAAAAAGTTTTTAAATCAATTTCGAATAATTTTCGAATTCGAAAAGTTTTCGAATCCGAATCGTTTTTGAATTTGAACAGTTTTCGAATCCAAATAGTTTTCCAATTTCCAAGGAGAATGAGGTGGAGTGGAAAGTGGAGGAATAGAATGGAAAAAGATAGAATACAATAGAGGGGAATATAACAGAAAATTAAAGAATATAATGTGGTGGAGTGGAACAGAGCTGTTGTATTCTATTCTTGTGTTTTCTGTTATATTCTTTTCTAGTCTGTTGTTTTGTTTTTTTTCTGTTCGATTTCTTTGTTTTCTATTCTATTTTGTTCTCTATGGAAATTGGAAAGCCATTCTAATTCAAAAAGTATTCAAAAATGATTTGAAAATGATTTGAATTCTAATTTCGTCCAAATTTTTTTTTCGCTATTTAGGATTCGTTTAAATTGTAACATGTTGATAAATCCGAATTTCCGAAAAATGAAAATTCTTCCGAATTTTAATTTGGAACGAAACAAACCGCACATGTCTAATTGAATATTGATGTAAGTGCATTACTTTTAAAATAAAAGCTGGTATCTTAACCAGGTTGACGGCGACAAGGTGGCCCAATATCGCAAACCGCCGTCATATGACGGCGGCTGCGAGATCGTGCATTGTGAGCGTGCGCGCGCCGCCGGAGGGTGCTTGCGCACTCCCTGTGTTGGGGGGGCCAGGGAGTGGGTGTGGCGGACTCCGCCAGCTACCCGCGATGCCCCCCCCGCAGTGAAAGAATGGAGATCTGTGCATGTAAACACGGATCTCCGTTCCGTGAGAGGGGGAAGGGATGTGATCACAGTCTTCCTCTATATGGAAGCCGTGATCATGCCCCTTCCCCTGCCAGTCAAACACTAACACAGTTAGAACACACCCAGGGAACACAGTTAACCCTTAGAGCCCCCCCCCCAGGTTAACCCCTTCACTGCCAATGGCATTTACACAGTAATCAATGCATTTTTATAGCACTGATCGCTGTATAAATGTCAATGGTCCCAAAAAAGTGTCAAAATGGTCCGACATGTCCACCGCAATATCGCAATACTGCTAAAAATCGCAGATCACCGTCATTACTAGTAAAAAATAAAAAAAAATAAAAACCCCAGAAATGAATTATCATCCGTAAACGCGGCAACTTTTGCGTAAACCAATCAATAAGCGCCAATTGCGATTTTTTGTTATCACAAATATGAGGTAGAATATAAATCGGCCAAAACCGTTGTAAAAAAGTGTTTTTTTATATATTTTTTTTGGATTTGTATTTTAGCAAAAAGTAAGAACTTTGTTTTTTTTTTTTTTGCAAAATTGTCGCTTTTCTTTTGTTTATAGCGGCAATCAGAAATGACGCAGCGGTGATCAAATACCACCAAAAGAAAGCTCTATTTGTAGGAAAAAAAGGACGCATATTTCGTTTGGGTACAATGTCGCATGACCGCGCAATTGTCAGTTAAAGCGACGCAGTGCCGAATCGCAAAAAGTGCTCAGGTCCTAAAGTGTGAAATCCTTCCGGGGCTGAAGTGGTTAATGTTTTACACTATTGAAGGCATTGACTTGATTGTTTTTCCCTACATGTGGATACTGGTGACATTATTGACCTAAAATGGCCCAATTGCAGCAGATTAGGCTGGCAGCCTGCTATCAAGTGACAGCTTCCTGCGGGTTTGTGCCAAATTGAGTTCGGCACAAACCTTAGCTCATCATCACCACTCATTTTTATATGAATATATGTGTATAAAATATGTCTCACTAAATGCAGTTAAATCAACCCTATCCAGTCCATCAAATCATACACTGCATGCACCTTAGATATGTGCAGGGCCGAAAAATTTGTTCATTTTCATTCCGTTATTTTTTTTTATTTTTTTTTGGAAATTCGGAAATTCATCAACTGAAAAAAATTTGGAATTTGGAAATTCGAAATTTCGGGATTCAAAATTCGGAAATCCGCAAATTTGGCGTTTCAAAAATGCCAAATTTGATATTCAGAAATTTGGAAGTAAATAACCGAAAATCAGAAATTAGGAAATTTGGAAGTAAAAATCCGAAAATCGGTAATTCAGAAATTCGGAAATCCAAAAATTTGTAAATAAGAAAGAACATTTGAAATAATAACTAACTAATAAATAACTATTAAATTATAGGTATTGGAATTTCCTTGCAAATATGGCGATTAGTGATACATTTTGTATTTAAGTTCACTAATAGCCAAATTTAAAAGGAAATTCCAAAACCTATAATTTAATAGTTATTTATTAGTTATTATTTCAAATGTTCTTTCTTATGTACAAATTTCGGAAATTTGGAAATAAGAAAGAACATTTGAAATAACTAACTAATAAATAACTATTAAATTATAGGTATTGGAATTTCCTTTCAAATATGGCGATTAGTGATACATTTTGTATCTAAGTTCACTAATAGCCAAATTTGAAAGGAAATTCCAAAACCTATAATTTAATAGTTATTTATTAGTTATTATTTCAAAAGTTCTTTCTTATTTCCAAATTTTGGAAATTCGGAAATAAGAAAGAACATTTGAAATAATGGAAACAAAAAGGGTAAAGACCGATACCTATGACCAGCACCACATCCCTAAAGTATGAGAAAACAATTACATAGGGTGGTGAGACCCCCGTAGAAACAGATGGGACTTTAATAGTGCTGGTCAACCCTACCTCATATCAGTGCCTCCAACCTATACCATCCATGCATATATGTTGGTCTGCACCCTGAGGGAGAGCACTTTGTGTAGGGGATGTGCTTTTCTCTATGTTTATGGGAGGAACTTATTGTTTTTTGTTTGTGTGTCTACAACAGCCCTACTGATGGGCAGATTTTATGTGAATCAATAAATGTTAAATTTTTAAGCACCATTGCTATCTATCTGGTCTTTCAGAGGTAGGGTTGACCAGCACTATTAAAGTCCCATCTGTTTCTACGGGGGGGGGGGGGGGGGTC
>BLSH010066357.1:806896-820535 GCA_018402905.1 Glandirana rugosa
TTCGAAGCCCCCACGAAGTTTCTCCGAAGCCACCACGAAGCTACTCCGAAGTCACCACGAAGCTACTCCGAAGTCCCCACGAAGCTACTCCCAAGCCACCACGAAACTACTCCGAAGGTCCCACGAAGCTACTCCGAAGAAAAACACATCATAAAAGCTTGTTGAAGCACTACCAAAGCCTCATTGAAGCACCCCCAAAGCCTCATCGAAGCACCACCGAAGCCTCATCGAAGCACCACCAAAGCCTCATCGAAGCACCACCGAAGCCTCATCGAAGCACCACCAAAGCCTCATCGAAGCACCATCGAAGCCTCATCAAAGCCCCCCTGAAGCCTCATTTAAGCACCACAGAAGCCTCATTGAAGCACCACCGAAGCCTCATCGAAGCACCCTGGAAGCCTCATCAAAGCACCACCGAACCCTCATCGAAGCACCCCTGAAGCCTCATCGAAGCACCACTGAAGCCTCATCGAAGCACCACCGAAGCCTCTTTGAAGCACCCCCGAAGCTTTATCGAAGCACCACCAAAGCCTCATTGAAGCACCACCGAAGCCTCAAAAACACATCATAAAAGCTTGTAGCAGTAGGGCAGTAGGGGCTTTAATGTGTGTTGAAGCCAAAGCAAGTGTAAACGAGCCCTTAATCCCTTTTAACCCAAAGCCCACCCCTCTTTTTTAACTCTTTCCCCTTTGCAGTTATTGATTTAGCCCCTATCAGGAAGGTCTCATTGGCCATTGTATCTAGTCTCCTTTTTGCACTTTTTGTACCCCTGACAAACCCTTCTTTTTTTTGAATTCTTCAAATACCATTATCATTATTATTTATTATTTGCTTGTTTAGGTTTTACCCAGTTATTTGTTGTCCATTGTCAGATGATCGACCCATGCTGCCTTCCTTGTCTTCAAGCAATGACGGCTCCTTGGTGTGCAACTTGATTTATCTGTAATATTCCCTCATGCTGATTTTTACAACACAACAATTGTACAACGATATAGCTATAAAAATATATGATTGACATATTCTTATACTGTATGTGAAAAAAAAAAAAAATGTGCTCAATAGATCTTGTTTGGGACAAAAAAAAAACGTATTTCCATTTATTCAGGATAGCATAAAATATTGATTGTTAATATGCCATATTAATATTTTGCATTCTTAATTCAAGGAAGTGAATCTCTAGGCTCCTATTTACATGTTCACTCTGTCTCGCTTGCACTTTGATGTAAAATATGTTCTTAACAGAGTTCAATAGCTCAACCAGCATTTATGCATGCATCTCCTATTAGATGGCGCAGTCCAAAATTTCAACAACCTTCCCTATTGCTGATTATAAATTCTTTCACGCAACTGCCATTTTCTTTGTGATAATTAAACTAGATAATATTAATTTCACAACAAGTTACAACTGTTGTGCTGGTATTTTAGATAACACACAGTGCTTTAAACATCTTTTTTAGGGTACCCATAAAAGTCCAGATTACTCTAATTGACTTCAAGAGATAATCACTTGTGTGGAACCTTGTGCAAAAACAATGTAACACCAGCACGAATACACTACAGTATATTACCAAAAGTATTGGGACGCCTGCCTTTGCATGTAAATTAACTTTAATGGCATCCCAGTCTTAGTCTGTAGGGTTCAATATTGAGTTGGCCCACCCATTGCAGCTATAACAGCTTCAACTCTTCTGGGAAGGCTGTCCACAAGGTTTAGGAGTGTCTATGGGAATGTTTGACCATTCTTCCAGAAGAGCATTTTGAGGTCAGGCACCGATGTTGGATGAGAAGGCCTGGCTCGCAGTCACCGCTCTAATTCATCCCAAAAGTGTTCCATCGAGTTGAGGTCAGGACTCTGTGCAGGCCAGTCAATTTCCTACAACCCATTCATGTCTTTATGGACCTTGCACTGGTGCGCAGTCATGTTGAGAAAGGAAGGGGCCATCAACAAACTGTTCCCACAAAATTGAGAGCATGAAATTGTCCAAAATGTCTTGGTTACATAGTTAGTCAGGTTGAAAAAAGACACAAGTCCATCCAGTTCAACCAAAAAAAAAAAAAAAAATGTATATACATATATATATACATATACATATACACACATATATATATATACATACATATACACATACACACATATACACATACAACCAAATAATCCCATATACAATCCTTCACCCACAGTTGATCCAGGGGAAGGCAAAAAATGCTGACGCCTTAAGAGTTCCCTTCACTGGAATTAAGAGGCCAAGTCCAACCCCTGAAAAACAACCCCACCCCATAATCCCCCCCTCCACCAAATGATTTGGACCGGTGTACAGCAAGGTCCATAAAGACACGGATGAGCGAGTTTGGGGTGGAGGACCTCCTAAACCTTGTGGGCTGCCTTCCCAGGAGAGTTGAAGCTGTTATAGCTGCAAAGGGTGGACCAACTCAATATTGAACCCTACAGACTAAGACTGGGGTGTCAGTTAATGAATGTGCGTGTAAAGGCAGGCGTCCCAATACTTTTGAAAATATAGCGAGTATAGGAGTTACTTAATGGTAAAATAGCGCAAACACATGTCAGATAAAGAACAGGATACAATGGGAGTAGCAGACAAAGTGATCAAGGACTTATCTTCTGTAGAGGAGGACACACTAGAGCACTTATGTCAGACACAGGCCGAGTCCAGACCTCCAGACCATTTCATGTGGCCCTCACACCTCTCCTGCAGTTATTACTAAAACCATTAATAATATAATGCAGAGACAATTATTTAATATATTCCATTCACTTATATAGTCTTAAAGATACAACCGTCCCTTTGATGGTAAACATAATGCTGATGTAGCCTGCAATGAAATAGAGTTTGACCCCCCCTGTACTAGAGGGTACATCTTCCATAATGTATACCTTTGGTTTGGGTATCTCCACTTAGTGGCAGTTGCTCCAGGATCCTCAGTGAATTTAATTCCACTTTAACCAGTTGCCGACCGCAGTCTGACGGTGACAGAGTGGCTCGTTATCGCAAACCGCCATCATATGACGGCGGCTGCGATAACTAGTGATGTGGGCACGCGCGCGCCGCCGGAGGCGCCATCGCACGCTCACTATGTCCGGGGGGGGCAGGGAGCGGGTAGGGTGGACTCAATCGCTGCTGGCTACCCGGGATGGCGCCCCCGCAGTGAGAGAACGGAGGTCCGTGTAAGTAAACACGGATCTCCGTTCTCATAGAGGGAGATGGGCAGTGATCACAGGCTTCCTGTATATGGGAGCCGTGATCATCCCCTTTCCCCAGCCAGGGCAGCCCCCATACAGTTAGAACACGCCCAGGGAACACATTTAACCCTTAGAGCGCCCCTTGCAGGTTAACCCCTTCATTGCCAGTGGCATTTACACAGTAATCAGTGCATTTTTATAGCACTGATCGCTGTATAAATGCCAATGGTCCAAAAAAAGTGTCAGAATGGTCCGACATGTCCGCCGCAATATTGCAGTACCGCTAAAAATCGCAGATCGCCACCATTACTAGTAAAAAATAAAAACCCCAGAAATGAATTCTCATCGTCTGTAAAGGCGGCAACTTTTGCGCAAATCAATCAATAAACGCTGATTGCGATTTTGTTACCAAAAATATGAGGAAGAATATAAATCGGCCAAAACCGATGGAAAAAAATCTTTTTTTATATTTTTTTTTTTTGTATTTGTATTTTAGCAAAAAGTAATAAATTTGTTTTTTTTAAAAAAAATTGTCGCTCTTCTTTTGTTTATAGCGGCGATCAGAAATGACGCAGAGGGGATCAAATACCACCAAAAGAAAGCTCTATTTGTGGGCAAAAAAGGACGCAAATTGTATTTGGGTACAATGTCGCACGACCGTGCAATTGTCAGATAAAGCGACGCAGTGCCGTATCGCAAAAAGTGCTCTGGTCCTAAAGTGGGAAATCCTTCCGGGGCTGAAGTGGTTAAGTAGCCGCATGCTAATTAATGTAACATTTTCAGATATTTATCTCTCGCAGAGATAATGACACACAGTATTCTCCCTGACAATGCCTTCATCTGCTTTAGACGTGCAGAATGGAAAAACTTGTTCTGCTTCGGATAGATTCGTGAGGATTTTGTTTTGTTGATTCGTTTTGGAATTCATTTAGTTTTGCTTAGTTTAATTTCATTTTTGTTTATTCCTTTTCTAATGAATTCCAAATTTTCGTAAAGATTCGAATTCGGATCAGTCAAAAAATGATCATCCAATTTGAATTCTGTGAGAAGAATAGCTGGTTGTTAAGGAGCGGGCCGGGAAGCCGCCCGCCACGTCCTTACCAACGGATAACTCATCAGCTGCCGGCGGGCTTCCCCACTGACAGCTGAAATGTAAACAAAATAATTCCGGTGTTCTGTAAAAATAGCCAATTCATCAAGATCTCCAATCATGTAATTACCGGATTACGTAAAGCATCATTAATTAAAGATTTAGACAAGATGATATTTTCACACAACACCGAGAAGCGTGTACACTCCGGTACACAATATCATGAGCGTACATTGTTAGTCAGCCCGATACTAACCAACAACATGGCCACCTCCGAGGCAGCGACAACTTTTTCCTCCTTAGCCGCTGTTCTGTCAAAACAGAAAACTCTTCATGTACCACAGTGTATACATTTGCCAGTGTTGTGTCAAAACAGCAATTCGTCTAAATCTCCAATTACTGATGCTTTAAGGTAACCGGAAATGATGTGATTGGAGATCTCGATGAATTGGCTATTTTGACAGAACACGGACAATAGAAAATTCAGAACAAACAAAAAGAAAAAAACATACCAAGTCCTTTGGGTTGGACGGATCCTTCTGGTACACGTCATTTCCGGTCGTTGGAGCGCAGGTGGAGCTCAGATTGGCGCTTTTAGTTTCCTTTCTTTTCCATTTCATACCTGAGTATATTTTATGGATGCAAGTGCAATTTTAACCAGTTCCCGACCGGCTCGAGTACATTTACTGCTGCAGAGTGGCAGCGTTCCGCAAATCGGCGTCTTTAAATGGCGGCTCTCATGCCCGCCGCACTCTGCAGCAGTGTGCCCGCAGCTTGGGTGGACCCGATGTCTGCTGGCGAGCCGTGATTGGTTCCCAGAGAAGAAAAACGGGGAACCGCCAATGTAAACACGGCTGTTCCCCGCGCTGTCAGGTGGCACCTAAGAGATCTACTGGTCCCTGTCACTGGGATCAGTTAGATCTCTGGTGCCCCTGACAGCCCAGCCCCCTCACAGTTAGAACACACCTAGGGAACACAGTTACCCCCTTCACTGCCGGTGACATTTATACAGTAATCAGTGGATATTTAAATTTCTGATCATTGAATAAATGTCATTGGTCCCAAAAAAAGTGTCAAAAATGTCCGACATGTCTGCCCCAATATCAAAGTCTCGGCAGATCACCGCCATTACTAGTAAAAAAAAAAAAATTGTAAAAACGCTAGAAATTAATTCTCATTTTTTGTAAACATGTCAACTTTTGTGTAAACCAATCAATAAACGGCAATTGTGATTTTTTTTTACCAAAAAGGAAGAATATAAATCATCCAAAACCGATGAATAAATTAGTTTTTTTATATATTTTTTTGGGATTTGTATTTTAGCAAAAAGTAAGAAATATTGTTTTTTTTTTTTTGCAAAATTGTCGCTCTTTTTTTGTTTATAGTGGTGATCAGAAATGACGCAGAGGGGTCAAATACCACCAAAATAAAGCTCTATTTGTGGGGAAAAAAGGATGCAAATTTTGTTTGGGTACAACGTCGCACGACCGCGCAATTGTCAGTTAACCACTTGCCGACCGTTGATCGAGGTCTGACGGCGACAAGGTGGCTCATTATCGCAAACCGCCATCATATGATATATGATATGATAGATGATGTATGATATATCATACTGTGAGCGCATGCCGCTGGAGGCACGCTCGCGAGCTGACTGTGTCTGGGTGGGCCAGGGAGCGGGTAGTGAGGACTCGATCGCCGCCGGCTACCCACGATGGCCCCCCACAGTGAGAGAATGGAGATCCATGTATGCAAACCCGGATCTCCGTTCTCATAGAGGAGGAAGGGCTGTGATCACAGGCTTCCTGTATATGGAAGCCATGATCACTCCCCTCCACCTGACAGTCCAGCCCCCATACAGTTCACACTGAGGGAACACAGTTAACCCTTAGAGCGCCCCCTCCAGGTTAACCCCTTCACTACCAATGGCATTTACAAAGTAATTAGTGTATTTTTATAGCACTGATCGCTGTATAAATGCCAATGGTCCCAAAAAAGTCTCAAAATGGTCCGACATGTCCGCCACAATATCGCAATACTGCTAAAAATCGCAGATCGCGGCCATTACTAGTAAAAAAAAATTAAAAATATAAACCCCAGAAATTAATTCTCATCATCCGTAAATGCGGCAACTTTTGCGCAAACCAATCAATAAATGCCAATTGCAATTTTTTAAACCAAAACTATGAGGAAGACTATAAATCGGCCAAAACCGATGAAAAAAATGTTTTTTTGTTTGGTTTTTTTTTGGATTTTTATTTTAGCAAAAAGTAAGAAATATTGTTTTTTTTTTTTTTGCAAAATTGTCGCTCTTTTTTTGTTTATAGCAGAGATCAGAAATGATGCAGAGGGGATCAAATAACACCAAAAGAAAGCTCTATTTGTGGGAAAAAGTGAGAAATCCTTCCGGGGCTGAAGTGGTTAAGTAGCCGCATGCTAATTAATGTAACATTTTCAGATATTTATCTCTCGCAGAGATAATGACACACAGTACTCTCCCTGACAATGCCTTCATCTGCTTTAGACGTGCAGAATGGAAAAACGTGTTCTGCTTCGGATAGATTTGTTAGGATTTTGTTTTGTTGATTCGTTTTGGAATTCATTTAGTTTTGTTTAGTTTCATTTCATTTTTGTTTTTTCCTTTTCTAAGGAATGCCAAATTTTCGTAAAGATTCAAATTCGGATCAGTTGAAAAATGATCAGCCAATTTGAATTCTGTGAGAAGAATAGCTGGTTGTTAAGGAGTGGGCCGGGAAGCCGCCCGCCACGTCCTTACCAACCGATAACTCATCAGCTTCCGGCGGTGGGAAAAAAAGGACGCAAATTTTGTTTGGGTACAACGTCGCACGACCGTGCAATGCTCAGTTAAACTGACACAGTGTCGAATCGCAAAAAGTGTTCTGGTCCTAACATGGGAAATCCTTCCGGGGCTGAAGGGGTTAATTGTTTTTTTAACCACCTCCTATCCGCGCTATAGCCGAATGACGGCTACAGCGCGGCTCTAAAATGCCGGGAGGACGTCTATTGACGTGCTGGGCGCGCTCCCGCGGGCGCGAGCGGCGCGTGCACGTGCCGCCGCACACTGCGGGAGCGTGCGCGCGGGTCGGGCGGACCCGATGTCCGCCGGAGACCCGCGATCTCCTTACAGAGAGGAGGAACGGGGAACCGCCGAAGTAAACACGGCGGTTCCCCGTTCTGTGAATGGAACATGCCAGATCTACTGATCCCTATCACTGGGATCAGTTAGATCTGTCATGCCCCTGTCAACCCCGCCCCCCACAGTTAGAACACACCCCGGGAACATAGTTAACCCCTTCACTGCCCCCTGCAGGTTAACCCCTTCACTGCCAATGACATTTATACAGTAATCAGTGGACATTTAAATTTCTGATCGCTGTATAAATGTCATTGGTCCCAAAAAAGTGTCAAAAACGTCCGACATGTCCGCCCCAATATCGCAGTACCGATAAAAATCGCAGATCACTGCCATTACCAGTAAAAAAAAAAAAATAATTAAAAACGCCATAAATCAATGTCCATAGTTTGTAGGCGCTATAACTTTTGCGCAACCCAATCAATAAACGCAGATTACGATTTTTTTAACCAAAAATATGTAGAAGAATATAAATCAGCCAAAACTGATGAATAAATTTGTTTTTTATTTTTTATTTTTGGATATTTATTATAGCAAAAAGTAAAAAATATTGTTTTTTTTTCAAAATTGTTGCTCTTTTTTTGTTTATAGCGGCGATCAGAAATGACGCAGAGGGGATCAAATACCACCAAAAGAAAGCTCTATTTGTGGGAAAAAAAGGACGCAAATTTTGTTTGGGTACAACGTCGCACGACCGCGCAATTGTCATTCAAAGAGCAACATCGCTGAAAACTGAAAATTGGTCCGGGCAGGAGGGGGGTTTAAGTGCCCAGTAAGGAAGTGGTTAAACTATGAATTTACACCAAGCACTTGATTTGGACTGTTTTTCATGACCTTTATTACACATTTATTATTTATTGAGGTATATTTGTCTTCTATGAGCTCAGTCTAGTCTTCAAATAAGGCATTACTGCCCTGTACATTACTACTCATCTATCACTGATAGGAGAGACTCGCCTCTTCATTGTCCAGTTACCGGCTTGGGTGGATTATATTGCTAAATTGCGCTGCTCTTGGACAGAGGGGGTGCAGAACCCAGCTGCACTTTCAAGCAGAGGTACCATGTGTTACAAGTCTGGCTTAATACAATTCCAAATCCTCTGATATCAACACAACATTATACTATATACTACTGCATTAGTCTATCAATTGCATATTCAGCTGTTTGTCTGGAGTTAAGCTTTAAAAATGTTCACACAAAAACAGTTTAAGTTTAGGAGAACTCTGAAAGCCCAATTGGTCCTATGGGACAAGCCCATATTTTACACGAAACTGCTGCAGGAAGCATTTTGCCGTTGGTCTGTTGTTGAAATATCAAACCTAGAACTACCTTGAGAAAGGCAAGGGAAAATACAGCTCTAAGGTGCCTGATTACAAAATTTAGAGTTGCCTTGAGGAAATGTCTAGAGAGACGGAGGTCTACGAGCCGGCGTTAAGAAATGCAACAACTCCTTCTCGAGAAATATTGTAACTTTAAAATGACATTGAGAGCTACCTGGAAGGAAAGTGGAACTAACGAAACTTTGATTGGGAGATGTTCAAGGGGAGAGCGGAGCCCCTGTGACAGATTGTTCATAAAAGAGGGCATTAACCCATTTAGGCGCTGTGACACGATAAACAAACTCACGGAAAGGAGCCTCTGATACATTTTTCCGGGAGAGAATGTTGTTTGGCAAAATCAACGTTTTTAGTTTATGTTTTACAAAAAAAAAAAAAAGACGACCTTCAAGGGTGTTTTGCTTGGGCCTTGGATAAAGGAAGCTTCAATTTTCATTAATGTTGACCTTTCACTAAATTTAAACCTAAGCCTCTTCTACTTACTCCCCCCTTCCTTTTACAAAATTGCATACTTTTTTATTTTTTCCCTAAATAGCTGTTTTCATAATTCTTACGTGGTTTTTCACCCAGATGAGGGTTACGTAGCTCCTTCACATACCAGAAGGATGCAGGACCACAGGAATGAAAATCTAGAGGACACTTATGGCCACCAGTAAACAATAAAGCAGTATAAGCAGCTAGATCTCATTTTGCCTATCCGTGAGATCAGGTAGCACTTCACAAAAGGGGAAGGCTGTGAAAACATGGAAGTAACAGCCAGTTCCTACATCCAAAATGGCGGCTCAGAACCTAAATATAGCTGGAAAAACTGCACCAGCGACTGTACAATGAGTACCAGTCAGATTCAGTGGCGGACTGTCGATAAGGGGAGTAGGTGCACCCCCCAATCCATGTGCCTGGCCCCTAATCTCTGTGTAGGGCACCGGACGCATGGATTTCAATGGGTTTTCTTGATTAGAGTCTTAGGCTCTAATTGGCCTCAAAAAAGGTTTGGCTCGGGGTGCAGAGCACTGTGCCTAAGCCCACCCAGTTGTGTGACAGTAGCGAATTAATATTCGATATTGTCTTCCAGATTCTCCTCACAGCCTATCAGGAAGTGGATCCTGAGACCCGATTGGCCAGGGAGTCTTAGGACTCCTGGCCAATCAGGTCTCAGGACCCACTTTCTGTTCGGCAGGGCGGAGAAGCAACGTCTGTTCGGCTGTGAGGAGAAGCCCCGGCTCTTCCCTTGGCTGGAGTGAGGAGTAGCAGCCCTTTCCCTTGTCCTCGATCATTGTCATCTCCTAAGGTAAGGCCGCCTTTCCGTCCATCTCCCGCGGGGGGGTTGGTGGGGGTGGCGACGGTGCGAGTGCCGCAAACAAACCTCCAAATCCAAAATACTGTGCACCAGCTGCCACTGGTCAGATCCGATAAGTTTTTTGGAACCTTCCTTTCCAAATCAGGTAGATGACTTATTTTTGAGTATATATATTTCAATATATATATATATATATATATATATATATATATATATTTCTGTTTTTTTTATTTTCTGAGGTCTATTGCCTTTTTCAAGAGGATATTTATTTTACCATCCAAGGCCTCCTTCTTTTTCATTTTAAATCAGATGAGCCCACTCAGGAATTGTGTAGCTTTATGTGATCCATACATTGACCTCATGGTTGCAGACTTATATACACTATATTACCAAAAGTATTGGGACACCTGCCTTTACACGCACATGAACTGGTATCCCAGTCTTAGCCCACAGGGTTCAATATTGAGTTGACCCACCCTTTGCAGCTATAACAGCTTCAACTCTTCTGGCAAGGCTGTCCACGAGGTTTAGGAGTGTTTCTATGGGAATGTTTGACCATTCTTCTAGAAGCGCATTTGTGAGGTCAGGCACTGCTGTGGAGGAGAAGGTTTGGCTCACAGTCTCTGCACTAATGCATCTAAAAGGTGTTCTACTGGGTTGAGGTCAGGACTCTGTGCAGGCCAGACAAGTTCCTCCACCCCAAACTCGCTCATCCATGTCTTTATGGACCTTGCTTTGTACACTGGTGTGCAGTCATGTTGGAACAGGAAGGGACCATCCCCAAACTGTTCCCACAAAGTTGGGAGCATGAAATTGTCCAAAATGTCTTGGTATGCTGACGCCTTAAGATTTCCATTTACTAGAACTAAGCGGTCAGGCCCAACACCTGAAAAACAACCCCACACCATAATCCCCTTTCCGCCAAATGATTTGGACTAGTGCTTAAAGCAAGGTCCATAAAGACATGGATGAGTGAGTATGGGGTGCAGGAACTTGACTGGCCTGCACAGAGTCCTGACTTAAACCCATCCCAATAGAATACCTTTGGGATGAATTAGAGCGGAGGCTGCGAGCCAGGCCTTCTCATCCACATCAGTGCCTGAGCTCACAAATGAAGAAGGAAGAATGGTCAAACATTCCCATAGACATGCTCCTAAACCCTGTTTACAGCCTTCCCAGAAGAGCTGAAGCTGTTATAGCTGCAAAGGGTGGGCCAACTCAATATTGAACCCTGCGGACTAAGATTGGGATGCCATTAAAGTTCATGTGCGTGTAAAGGCAGGCATCCCAATACTTTCGGCATAATAGTGTATATTGCCACAAGTCCATATATATGTTTTTTTTTCTTGTTGCTTAAGGCCTTTTTTTTATGGGTTCAGCAGCCTTTGCATTGCATCAGACTTGCCCCTTTCTTTGGGTCCTCCTTGGACATACATCCTTCCTTTTATATGTAAACATCACTGGGTTTTGTGTAATTGATTGTGTAAGTAATTGATATCATTGCTTGGTTTACAATTTGCTTTTTGCTGATATTGTTTTCTGTTTTGCATTTTTTGGCTTTCATTTAAACTATGGGCATGTATTCATGTTCCTATTGCAGAATCTACTTTTTACCTCCTGATGAAGACTCGTAATGAGTTGAAATGCGTTGACGTATCGGTACAGACTGATGCTCAATATATCTGCCCATGATGGAATGTATACATGCTATATGAAAACCTTGAATGTAATCGATTGCAATTCTTTTAATTGTGCCATGATTTTAACCTTTAAGGGCCAGTCCACACATAGGCGATCCGACTACAGGGGCGAATTTGCTGGGCGATTTGAATGCTACTTCAAGGCGACTTCAGCGCCACTTTGGGTGACTTACAACACGACCTGAAGTGACATCCATGCCAGGCAACTTTGCCTGTGGCCAATCAGAGAAGGGAGGGAGGGTGTTGCCTGGGTAATTTGTGGGGAGTACCTGGATAAGTTCTTTTCTTTTTCCTGTAAATTTGCTTCAATATAGATGTGGATCCAACTTGGTGGCAACTTCCATTAAATTCTATGGGCACAAGTTGGATAGAAGTCACCTTGAAGTAGTACAGGAACCTTATCTGAAGTCGACTTGAAGACGAAGCGACTTCAGTAGTATACGTTAAGACGGCTCCCGTTCATTTCAATGGGATTTCGGATGTCAAGCAACTTGAGGCAACTGGGGGTGACACAAGTCGGATCGCAAGTTGCCTAGGTGTGAACCAGCCCTTACTATTAACTAATAAAGAGTTATATATTTATATAAATTCCTTTCTTTGTTTGGTACCTATATACAGTCCTATTCCATGCCTTCATACGATATTTCCAAGTCGGACTCGGCACTTCCAGAGACCAAGGATATTATTACATCAAGTCTGTAAAGTCCATAGATATATAGAGGAGATTATGAGGTCAGCCAAACATAATCCTGCAGCTCCTGTTGGGAAGATCTGGGATGTATCCCTTAGTGAAATATGCAAAGAAACAACAACAGGGTTCAAAGATGAATGCATAGTAGAAGCACAGGACAGCAATCCAGTTGGCCTTGCCGGCAGCTGCTGTGCATTGGAGAGGAAGTGCCAAAGGGATGGATGGCTGGTGGCATCTGTAGCCATGAACTCATGCTGCTGACAACCAAATGTCAGGTCAGATGGGCTGCTATGAGTTTCGGGGGCTCCGCCTCCTTTGTCAAGGAAGATGTCACTGGGCTCCAAGGACTTGTAAGTAAGTATTATCATATGATAATATTTATTGCTGTGTCTGATTTAAATTTTTCAATCTAGGTGGAAGATAGATAAAAGAAAAAAGCACAATACCACAGGTCAGATATGTATTGCAAGGATTGCTAGCAAACTTTGTACTTGGGGGGGGGCTGAGCTCTATACTGTGGAGAGGAGCTTAGTACTTGGGTTGAAGGGGGGTGGGGAAGAACTTTGTACTGGGAGAAGGGAAGGTTGGGGGTAAACTGTTTAGGGTGGGGGTTGAGAGGAATGTAATTTTTGACGGTATACTGGCTTGTCTTACATGCTAAACTGTAAGGTGAGAAACACACCCCCCTTCCCCTTTTCCTTACCTAAGCCTAATCCGATCCAGCAATGTGCACTCCCGCTGCTGTCTCCCTACTCATTGGGCAGATTGATAGCAGCCATTGGCTTCCGCTGCTGTCAATCAAATGCTGTGACATGGGAGCGGGGGCAGGTCCGAATCTCGCTGTGTCGCACATGTGTCCCCATGAAAAGAGGCTTTCCATGGGGGCACCCGCCAAAGAGGAGGGGCCTAGAGTGACCCCAGAAGAAGAGAATCGGGGCTTCTCTGTGCAAAAGCCTTGCACAAAGCAGGTAATTATAGACACGTTTGTTATGTTTAGCTAAAAAAAACAAGATTTTACAATCCCTTTAAGGACTCATCTGGTCTAGAGGAGGACACACTGGAGCACTAGAGTTGAGCGAACCCGGACTGTAAAGTTTGGGTCCGTACCGAACTTTGGGGTGTCCGGGACCCGGACCCGAACCCGGACTTTTCAAAAAAAGTCCGGGTTCGGGT
>BLSH010066357.1:851861-863634 GCA_018402905.1 Glandirana rugosa
TAGTAGTAACACTTTCGTATGGTGTTACGTATTCCAAGTAGGAAGTTACCATGTTTGTTTGCTGTGAACGATGTTGGATATTGACAGTTTCTTTCCTGTACCTTTGTAGGTTCCTTTTAAGGTTCGAGATGAATGACTGGCCGGACGCTGGTTGGTTTGACTGGACAGATTCCGACCGGTATGTAATATGTTAAAAAAAGAAGCTGGAAATCCTTCCGGGGCTGAAGTGGTTAACACATACTGTTAAGCTGGCCACACACCATACAGTTTTCTTATTCAATTTCCTTTAGATTCACCTTTAACTGTGTAGTACAAGGGCATGCCTGATTGCACACAAATTGAAAGTGTTTAGATTTGACCTCATATTATATGGTTTTGGTAAATCTAAAGGAGATCTATAGAAAAAAATTGTATAATGTATGGCCAGCCTTAGACAGGTCAGTTTGGTTGGTCGCAGGCCGGTCAGTAAGTAGAGCTTGGAATTTTCCTTGGATGTTTCCATGTCCTTTCTTTGACAGTTATAGGTTGTAGCAAGTGTCGTTTGTTTGTACCATTGAAGGATGAACCTTATGCATTGTGGTATGCTTTCACAATGATGATTAGTAAATTTACTTAGTTGCTAAAAAAGGGAGCTTTTGATTTTCTGCATTAGAATGACCCACCTTGTAAAATCCTCTGGAAATTTGTGTGTGTGTTTTTTTTTATAACTGGAATCCTCACTTGAAATGCAGCCCATTTCTGTATTATCCACATCGTGGGAGCCTCTGGAAAAGGGTCGATTCCTTTCTTTGTACATTGCAGCCCCTAGTTGCTGCTGTGTCTTTGTATAAACCCACTTTGAGGATTCCACTGAAAAAACAATAATTATTTTCTTTTTATTATTTTCTTTTCTTCGTTTACTGGAGCCCTGCCTTGGCTTATTGTTCAGTTTGGTGAGATTAGCTTTGTGTACTTGTATAGAAAGGTGTCAGCTCTGCTCTTTGTGCACTAGAAGGGGTGTAACTACAGGGGTTGCAGGGGTCGCAATTGCAACCTGGCCCCATGCTCCAGGGGGGCCCATGTGCCTCCCTTGTACACCTGGATAGGAGGGAGTATTTAGAGGAACCAATATCCTCCCTTTTCCTCCTAATGGAGGAGATTGGTTCCTCTATATGCTCCAGGGGGCCCGTGCGCCTCCCTTGTACACCTGGATAGGAGGAAGCATTTAGAGGAACCAATATCCTCCCTTTTCCTCCTAATGGAGGAGATTGGTCCCTCTATATGCTGCCCCCACTGCCCCTCCTATCCAGTTTACTTGTCTTCTGCTGTTCCTGGGTCCTTGTGCTCCCCTGGTCCCCCCCCCCCCACAGCGCTGCCGTCTTCCCCCTCCTCTCTCCTGCCAGCTGCTGTAGAAGATGTGTCATGATGGAGAGCCAGGCACGGGTCGGTAAATTTGTCATTTGCCGGCTCCTTCCTTTTCTGAATGAACAGAGTCAGTGATTGGTACCAATTGGTTCATTCATAACTGAAGCATTGTAAACTGTTTTTGAATGGGAGGCTCAGTACACAGCTATTCCTGTCCATTCATTCTGTGCAGCTGAGGCTACACAGATGGAGATTGAGGGCTGAGGTTTGTTTAGACCCCTGATATCTCATCAAATCCCCCCAACAGAGCTCCTAAAAAATGTTTTAAAAAATAATAAAAAACATAAAAATGTAAAAAAAATAAAATTAAATGGTAAAAAATAATAAAATTAAAATAACAAAAATTAAAAACTACTGAGGGAACTATAAGGATTGCAAAGGTCTTACTTGCGACCGGGCCCTGGCATTTCACCACCATGTTGAGGCCCAAAGATGGCAGAAAGGGGGGACCATTGAAGAACTTGTGAAAGGGTCCCACCGCGGGACCATAATAAAAGGCCCCACAATTGGAGTAAAAGGCCCCAGGATCAGTGGGAAGAGGGAAGGGCCCTGGCCAGGGGTCAGGGGGGCCCTTCATAATTTCTTGCACCAGGGGCCCTGAAGGTTCTCGTTACGCCCTCTGTTCACTAGAGTTCTGGGTGCCCTCCTATCTTAGCACAACCATTTTGTGAACATTACTGCATAAATGGTAGTTCCTTACTCTGAAGCTTAACATGGATTACTAACCTCTGTTTTCACAGTAGCCTTTAGCAACTAGCTGCCCCACTCCAAGTGCTCTTCAGTATTGTCACTCTGGTGATCCACAACTAGAAGCGGGTGCAGGGATCCAGAAAACTCAAATATTCCTAGCTCAACTCACCACCCAGCCTGCGACAAACCGAATTGTCCTGTCTAACGGTTCATGTTAAAAACGGGTTTCGTTTGCACACATTTGCAAATACATGCGTAAGCTGCAGAGGCCGCGACAAGGCACCCCAGTATTATCTGCAGTCCAACTCTATAGTAGGAGCACATACACACTCACACTCACCGGCCACTTTATTGGGTACACCTGTTCAATTGCTTGTCTGTAACTCAAATTGCTAATCAGCCAATCACATAGCAGAAACTCAATGCATTTAGGTATCTAGATGTGGTGAAGACGATTTTCTGAAGTTCAAACCAAGCATCAGAATGGGGAAGAAATGGAATTTAAGTGACTTTGAACATATGGCATGGTTGTTGGTGCCAGACGGGCTGGTATGACCATCTCTCGGGTTTACAGAGAATGGTCCGAAAAAGAGAAAATATCCAGTGAGCAGCAGTTGTGTGGAGGAAAATGCCTTGTTGATGTCAGAGGTCTGAGGGAGAATGGGTAGATGATTGGAAATGATAGAAAGGCAACCGTAACTCAAATAACCACTTGGTATGCAGAATACCATCTCTGGATGCACAACGCATCAAACCTTGAAGCATACGGGCTACAGCAGCATAAAACCACACCGGGTGTCACACCTGTCAGGTTGAATCTATGCCACCAAGAATGAAGGCAAAAGGTGGTCTAAACCCGGACTAGCAAAGTGTACCTAATAAAGTGGCCAGTGAGAGTATAGTTATGGATAGATTGGGGGCATGCCTACTCCTCATAAAGGCACAGGGGTGCACTGGACACCCAGCACATAACACAATGGCAGCAAAGGTGCCCAGTGCACCCACTCAACAGATAACCAACAGTACAGACAAATGGTGCTGCCCCAATCTATAACCGGCCTTAACACCAAGGAGCAGATGGAAAGCTCATCCAGCTAGCATTAAGTCATATAGTAAGACGGACGCTGCACACCACCAGCTCCCCATGCAAGTTTTTTGATACACTATTTGATATACAGTATTTTTTAACTTTTTTTCAATTTTCTATTTTTTCTGGTCAATTTTATACATGTATTATAATCAAGGCATAGCTGTCACTTTTCATATTGCTCGTTTTATGCTATTAGCTTTGTTTTGGCACATTGGTCAAATGAGTGGCTGATGATTCATTAACCGTAGTCTTGCTCCACTTTTCCATCTCTACAATTAAGCCCTGGGGTGGGGTGAAACGCATCAGTAGATATAGCCTGGGAAGAGCTGAGGGTGAGGCTGTTTCTACATTACTGATCTCTGTTACTCACTTTCTCTAGAAATGTGTCGATTTTTTTCTATATGCATGAGATTCCTGGCTTGCTTCTCTCTTGGCAGGACCCATGCTACGGACTCTGCCAAAAAAGGTCAGTTTGTCTATTTGTGCTCTAAAGTCTTGATTTAGTGCGTTCCTTGCGAATGTGCGGATTATTTGTGCAGTGATGTCATAATATGTTGCTCTGCTTTGCAGTGGCGGCTAGTCCTCGATAATTCCCACCTCCGCGGGAGGCGAGTCGGTCTGCCTCCCCTCCCTGGGGAAATGAATGCGGAGAATGTGGTGGAACCCCCCCTTTACAAGACAGGTGGCCGGCCAGCCTCCTTACCTCCGATCTCCCCTCCCTCCCCTGTCTGAGCCGCTGCTGCAGGACAGTCTTAATGCATGGGCACCTCTGGGCACTGCCCAGAGGCCTTAAGTGTTTGGGGGCCCCATGATAATCTTGCACTACATCTTATTTGCCAACTGTCCCGGATTTGCTGGGACAGTCCCAGGAAGAGCTCCCAAACCTGTACTGTGCCTTAATGATCCCCCTCCCTGTACTGAGCTCCTCTGCCTCTCCCTCTGTACTGTGTCCTTTGTGTTGATTAGTCTTTGATTTATGGCATCTTTTCTTAGTGTTTAATATTGCTTTTATGGACAGTACCAATAAATATATGTTTACTTCTATCTGCTATTTATACTTTAATTTTTGAGAGTAGGAGTGTAAATTGGGGCAGACTGGTAGGGGCATTACTTTGCCCAGGGGCCCATGTGCTGTTAAGACGGCCCTGCGCTGCCGGTGAGCCAATGTCAGTGGCAGCTGGTGGGTCAGTGGGTCGGCGGGTCTTCTCCCCTGGCCGTGCTCTCCGCTCTCCTCATACCCTCCTCCTAGTAGTCCAATAGGATCGCCTGGCGTTTTGGGCAATTGGGAAACAGGTCTCATAACACGCTTCCTGATTGGCCGAATAGTGAATATTCATTCACTTTTGTCACACAACTGGGTGGGCTCAGAGTACAGTGCTCTGCGTCCCGAGCCCAACCTTTTTTGAAGCCTATTAGAGACTTTGTCTCTAATCATATGTTTAAAAAAAAAAACACCCCCCCCATTGAAATACATGCATCGGGTGTCCCTATATGTAGATCAGGGGCCCGTACACATGGATGGGGGGGGCGGTGCCCGGGCACCCTCTATGGACGGGCCGCCACTGCTGCTTTGGTATGACCATCTTTTTGAACTTTGTCAGAAAGGTATCAACCCAAATAGGATAGACATGTCTCATCTCAACCTTTTCATGCATCATTTTTAACACCAAAAATGACTAGGTATAATCCTGGACTCTGACCTCACCTTTCAGCCCCACATCCAATCACTGTCCAAATCTTGCCACCTCCATAACATCTCCAAAATTCGCCCTCTCTTAATCAACAAAACCTCAAAGCTACTAATTTTCTCCCTGGTTATCTCTCACTACTGCAACTCCCTCCTCATTGATCTACTGCTACACAGGCTTTCCCCCTTCATTCCATCATAAATGCTGCTACCAAACTCATCCACCTTACCAATGATTTAGTGTCAGTCATGCCTCTCTGCCAATTCCCTCACTGGCTTCCGCTTACTCAACAAATAAAATTCAAAATACTGATAACACCCTACAAAGTCATCCACAACTCTGTCCGAGCTACCCCACCAATCTCATCTCCAAATATCACCCAAACCATCCTCTTCACTCCTCCCAAGACCTCCTGCTCTCTAGTACCCTGGTCATCTCTCATACTTGCATCCACCTTGCCAACAGTTCAGTGTCCACTCCCTCTCTGCTAATTCCTTCACTGGCCCCCAATGAATAAAATTCAAAATGACAACAACCTTTAAAGCCATCACCAATTCTGCTCTGAGCTACATCACCAATCTCATCTCAAAATACCAACCAAACCGTTCTCTTCGCTTCTCCCAAGACTTCCTGTTCTCTAGCTCCCTCATCATTTCCTCCCATGTTCACCTTTGGATTTCTCCAGAGCCTTTCCCAGTTTTTGGATCTCCTTACCCCAATTTGTCTGACTATCTCCTACTCTGTCAAACTTTAGGTGATCCTTGAAAACCCATCTCTTCAGGGAGGTCTTTATTGCCTCTAGCTAATAAACTGTACTTGCATTTTCTCCATCAGCTCATTTTAGGAGTTTTTACCATTTGTATTACTTGACCCTCCTTTGTAGATTGTAGGCTCTCTGGAGTAGAGTTGAGGGAACCCGAACTGTAAAGTTCGGGTTCGTACCGAACTTTCGGGTGTCCATGTCCCGAATCAGCCAATCAACAAGCGTTTCACTGGTTTTCCCTAGAAGCCATCAGAGCCATGCCTACTAATGGCATGGCTGTGATTGGCCAGTGCATCATGTGACCCAGCCTCTATATGAGGCTGGAGTCACAGTGCTGCATGTCACATGCTCTCAGGTTAGTGCAGGGAGAGGATGCTGCCAGCGCTGTGAGGGACAGATTGTGAGGGACAGATTGCAGTGATAATAACTTGGTAGAGATTACTACTACTGCTGTGAGGGACAGATTGTAGATCTATAACATCTCATCCTGCATTACAGAACGATCTGATTACAGAACGATCTCTCATCCTGCATTACAGAACGATCTGATTATAGAACGATCTGATACTGGACTAGGTAGAGATTACTACTGCTTTGAGGGACAGATTGCAGATCTAATAACATCTCTCATTTTTATTCCTTTTGCAGCCCTCTAGCACTTTCCAGGACTTTTTTACAGTCATTTTTGTGCCGAAAAGTTTGGGTCCCCATTGACTTTAATGGGGTTCGGGGTCCAGGGTAAAGTTCGGATAATGTTCGGTACCGAACCAGAACGTTTCCGGAAAGTTCAGACGAACCCGAACGTCCAGGTGTTCGCTCAACTCTACTCTGGAGCATTAGACTATAGGCTGTCATGAGCAGAGCCCTCTAATCCCCTCTTGAATTGTATTGTAACTATACTATCTCAACACAAACTGTTGATGCTATATAAATCCTGTATTACAATAATAATAATTACTAGATCTGCCCACTAGACAACCAAGGAAATCCAAGAGGAGGTGGGACTTGAATAATTTGATCTCTGGAAGATTAGCCCCCTTCATGACCAGGCCATTTTTTGCGACAAGGCACTGCGTTATTTTTACTGACAATTGCGCGGTTGTGTGATGTTGTACCCAAATAAATTGTATGTCCTTTTTTCCCCACAAATAGAGCTTTCTTTTGGTGGCATTTGATCACCTCTACGTTTTTTATTTTTTGCTCTATAAACAAAAAAAGACCAACAATTTTGAAAAAAACAAAACTTTTTTTTACTTTCTGCTATAAAACATATCCAATAAAAATTAAAAAAAAATAAATGTATTCATAAATGTAGGCCAATATGTATTCTGCTACATATTTTTGGTAAAATAAATCCCAATAAGCGTATATTGATTCGTTTGTGCAAAAGTTATAGTGTCTACAAACTATGGGATATTTTTATTTATTTCTTTTTATTTATTTATTTCTTTTTTTACTAGTAATGGCAGGCCATCAGTGCCCTCTAGCAAGACTGCGATATTGGGGCGGACAAATCAGACACTAACTGACTCTTTTGACATGTTTTGGGTACCAGTGACACTAATACAGTGATCAGTGCTAAAAAAATATGCACTGTCGCTGTACTAATTACACTGGCTGGGAAGGGGTTAAAATTGAGGCAATCAAAGGGTGCCTAGCTGGTGCTTGTGTGCTGTGTGGGGGGTGCATTTACTAGGGGAAGGCATTGATCCATGTTACTGCTTTGTTTTGTTCCTTCCCTACTCACAGAAAGGCGGCCTGCCTTGTTTACATAGGCAGATCACTGTTCTGGCTCCCTGCCTAATGATCAAAAGGTGCATTGAGTCCACCGTACCCGCAGATCAGCTCCTGCTGTGTATAATCACAGCGGGCACAGGTCACTGGCAGCACGTGTTCATGCCCCACACCTGGAAGAGCAGGATCACGTACTAGGTACATGATCCTGCTCAGCAGAGCCACCTTCTAAGTAAGTAATGGATCAGCAAGCAGTTAAATTTAGTTTATATGAAGTAATGAGAGAGCAAAAACACTTGAAGAGCCCACTGGCTCAGGTTAGGTTGCTCACAAGGTGAGACAAGGTTAACCTCCAGTGGATACTCCAGCAGGTTACCAGAAAAAAACGTGCATGCATGGAAGGAGCCCCAGACCAAAAGATAAAAGAGACCAATTTAATGTATTTGTATTGTGCTAAAAGACATCCAATGCTTTTCGGGGGTCAAAGGAACTTCCCCTGCATCATGGCTTCAGTTAAAAATGAGAACCTTGAATGGATAAGGCTGGCCTGTGTACACCTGTGCAGGGAAACTGATTGCAGGATTACAAGGGTTACTCACCAGCACTGCATGAACACTCAAGACAACTGTTAAGACCTGACTGTGTTTCCCATATAAGTAACCCCTTGCCCACCCTTTAGACATTGCCACTGACCATCCCCACAAACAAAATCTTTAAAAAAACACAAACTCTTATAGTGATCTTTTGATTCAACAGGTCTGATTTCTACATATCAAAAATTGATAAACAATAGTATGGGGCTACTTATAAACAACTAAAAATGTGAAAACAGTCCACAAGTAATAGAGCTGATCAGGTCCTTCAAGTCCCTTCCAATCACTGTGCTTCAAATAGATGATGTGCCTTGATAAATTCCCTCGAAATGTGCCCCACCACCGTGGGGGCACAAATTAACAGTCACCATCCCCCAAGTGTACATGAAAGGCCACACTCGCTTTTGTGTAGACTCCAGAGATGTCTCCACTCCTCACTTTCCCAAAGCTAGTGGGCTAATGGATCTTGCATATACAAAAAGTCCCCAAGGAATCCTTCCGATTTCTGAAGTCCAGTGTTCATCTGCAGGAGTGGGGGAAGCAGGAAGGCGAGGTCATCTGGTCTTGGGGATCAGGCCAGCATGGCAGAGCTTCACTAACCCCACATGGGGGACGCCCTGGGCTGGATCAGAAGGAGATGAATGGCAGTACTCTGCCCCCTTTCCTCCTAGTACTTGTTGATTTGTAGAATACTATTTGGTGAATACTAGAGTTGATCGAACCCGGACTGTAAAGTTTGGGTCCGTACCGAACTTTGGGGTGTCCGGGACCCGGACCCGAACCCGCACTTTTCAAAAAAAGTCTGGGTTCGGGTCCGGGGTTCTGGTATTTTATTCTACGTGTTGAATAGCTGCCAAGGGCAGCCAATCAACAAGTGTTTCAATGGTTTTCCCTTAGAAGCCATCACAGCCATGCCTACTAATGGCTTGGCTGTGATTGGCCAGTGCACCATGTGACCCAGCCTCTATATGGGGCTGGAGTCACCGTGCTGCATGTCATATGCTCTCAGGATAGTGTAGGGAGAGGATGCTGCTGGCTCTGTGAAGGACAGATTCTAGATATTATAGAACATCTCATCCTGCATTACTGAACGATCTGATTGTGGACTAGGGAGAGATACTAGTACTGCTGCTTTGAGGGACAGATTGCAGACCTCATCTTGCTGCACATAACAATCTGACTGGACTAGGTAGAGTCTGTTGGTTTAAGGGAAAAATTATTGTTCTAAAATCATCATCAAGTTGTACAGGGAAATGTTCCAGCTGTTGCTTTAAGGGAAAGATTATTGTTCTAAAATCATCTCCAAAGTGTATAGGAAAAGTGTATTGCAGTTGCATAGAGCCATATTACTGTTCTAAAATCATCTCCAAAGTGTATAGGAAAAGTCTTATTGCAGCTGCATAGAGCCCTATTACTGTTCTAAAATCATCTCCAAAGTGTATAGGAAAAGTGTATCGCAGTCGCATAGAACTTAGAATAGAACATAGAATTTAGAACAATAATATGGCTCTCTATGCGGCTGCAAGAACAGTAATATGGCTCTATGCGGCTGCAATACACTTTTCCTATACACTTTGGAGATGATTTTAGAACAATAATATGGCTCTTTGCGGCTGCAATAGACTTTTCCTATACAAGTTGGAGATGATTTTAGAACAATAATCTTTCCCTTAATGGAAAACCTGGAGCCTTTCCCTGTACAACTTGGAGATGATTTTAGAATCTAAAATCATCTCCTAGTTCTATAGGGAGAGGTTCCTACTGTTGCTTAAAGGGACAGATTATTGTTTCTTGCACAAAATTAAAAAGTGCATCTACATTGCTGGTTTAAAAAAAAAAAAAAAATTCCAAAAATAAAAAAAACTGTGTTGGCTACCTCCTCCTCCACTGCCACTTTCACCGCCTCCTCAACCTCCAACTCCACATCCACCTCCATTTTTGATTTTTTTTATGTGATTTTAGGTTAAAAATTATTTTAAGTTATTTCCCTATCCTCATTTCTTTGTAGGGCACTTGTCCGACCCTCACCCCCATTTTCCTTCCTTTTGCAGACCTCTAGGACTTGCCAGGACTTTGTTACAGCCATTTTTGTGGCTAAAAGTTCGGGTCCCCATTGATTTCAATGGGGCTCGGGGTCCGGGTCAAAGTTCGGGTCAAGTCCGGACCTGAACCGGGACTTTGTCCATAAGTTCGGCCGAACCTGCCGAACCCGGACTTCCAGAGGTTCGATCAGCTCTAGTGAATACCAATTCACACAAAAGTGAGTGAACATAAACAACTGCTGTTGTTTATGTAGCGCCCTAATAGTGATAGGTGCTTTATTTTTGTAGATTTTTGTTAGGAGAGGTAAAATCTAGTCAGGCCTGACAGTGAGTGCAGGCCTGAATGTTTTGATCTGGGTTGAGGAGTGGCTCAGGGAGGGCTGGAGATGGCAGAAAGGAACACCCCATGGATACTCCTCCCCATTTTGAGCTGTAAAGCTCTGGAAAGGTATGGTGACAGTTATAAACAACTAAAAACGTGAAAACAGTCCACAAGTAATAGAAGTGATCAGGTCCTTCAAGCTCCTTCCAAACACCGCGCTTCAAATAGATAATGTGCCTTGATAAATACACTTGAGGCATGCTCCACCACAATGGGGGCACAAATTAACACTCACCAACCCCAAGTGCACATTAAAGGCCACACTCGCTTTTGTGCAGACTCCAGAGATATCTCCTCTCCTCACTTTCCCAAAGCTAGTGGGCTAATGGATCTTGCATATACAAAAAGTTAACAAGGTGTCCCCCTTAGTGATAGGTGCTTTATTTTTGTAGATTTTTGTTAGGAGAGGTAAAATCTAGTCAGGCCTGACAGTGAGCACAGAACTGAATGTTTTGATCTGGGCTGGGGAGTGGCTCAGGGAGGGCTGGAGATGGCAGAAAGGAACATCCCTTGGATACTCCTCCCCATTTTGAGCTGAAAACCTCTTCAAAGGGGGGAGGATGAGGAGGTGTCACTTTCTGGTGTATGACAAGGAGCCCTGACCAATCCACCGTTTGGATTGGCAAGGGGCAGGCCTCCTTAAATACAGCAATCTGCCAGCAGGGAGGAGTAAAGTTCGGGTGGAAGAGAGGAGGATGTAGCCAGTGCTGTGGATCAGGCCTCGCCCTAGAAGGGAGCCCCCAGTCTAGGGGGGAGTGACCTTGAGGCCTGGGGGCTTGGGTGCAGCCAGGACTGGGAGTCAGCTCTTGGAGTGGCATAAGGAAACAGGAGAGCAGCAGAGTTCTACATTAACCAGTTCCCTACCGACGTATAGTAAAATGACGTCGGCAGGGACTGGCCGTCGATCCGGGAGGACGTCATATGACGTCCTCCGCTTCTCGTCGCTACTGCGGGCCCCCAGCGGCCCGCACAGCGGTGATCGCGGATCGCTCGTCTGCCGGGGGGTTGTGTCCCCCCCAGATCGGGGTAAAGAGCCAATAAAATTGGCTCTTTACCCCGTGACCGGCTGTGTCCAATTACATCTTGAGACGACGAGAGGACAAAGGAATACGGTGAGGTTCTCGACTGAGGGTCAGGACCGACGTGGGTTCGGGGGTCCGGAGTTCCAGTGAGGGGGGATCTGACCCCCGAGGGAAGATCCCGCTCCGGACTAGGTGTCGTGACCGATGTAGGAGGAGAGAAGGTGGGCTTGAAATGAGGAGGGACGACCGTCTAACGACATAAATTCCTCCGGACGGGGAACGGTTAGGTTTGCCACCTAACCAGTCCCGAGGAACAGTATGTGGTCTTTCACTGTGGAGGAGTAGGAGGGGGGAAACTTCTCCAA
>BLSH010066357.1:875503-898033 GCA_018402905.1 Glandirana rugosa
TATGCTGTGAAGATACGAGATGTGCAGCACCTGAAACTACGGATACTGGAAGCCTGTGCTAGCATTTCTCCTGCGGTGTTGCTATCAGTGTGTGAAGAGTGGGAGCAGAGGGTTGCATTGACAATCCAACACAATGGGCAGCACATTGAACACATTTTATAAGTGGTCAGAAACTTGTAAATAACTCATGAAATAATAAAGTTACGTTAAAACCAAGCACACCATTGTTTTTCTTGTGAAATTCCCAATAAGTTTGATGTGTCACATGACCCTCTTCCTATTGAAAAAACAAAAGTTGGATTCAAAATGGCCAACTTCAAAATGGCCGCCATGGTCACCACCCATCTTGAAAAGTTTCCCCCCTCACATATACTAATGTGCCACAAACAGGAAGTTAATATCACCAACCATTCCCATTTTATTAAGGCGTATCCATATAAATGGCCCACCCTGTATATTTGTTTCTATATTTGTACCTTGGGTAAGGCCTTCCCTTGCCTCATGTGTGACTTTATATCTCTCTGTATTGTTGTAATTTCAATAAAATCATTTAAAACATAAAATTCCAGGTCAACGCTAAATGTCACTAATTGCTTAAAATAATCAACTACCACTACAGCCAACATTTTGGATAGAGGGGACAAGTCTTTACATTTCTGTCAGGTTTTCATTTCTTTTTTAAGAGACATTTTTGTTCAGTCAAAAAATCTATTTTTACTAAAGGTTAAGTTCATTATAAACCCCACACAGTTAAGGGTTTCAGACAGAAGATCACTCTTCATCAGGTCTACAAGAAGATAACACAAGAGAGTTGAGTAAGAGCTACCTAAAATGAAAATCCATTCACTTTACTGGAATATATACTTGAAACAAGATCTAGCATCCCATATTTTAATTTCTGTTTGAGACCCCCCATAAGAAAGATATCCCCTCCAATATGTATTTTCTGATTACTCTAAAATGTCATTAACCACTTCAGCCCCAGAAGGATTTCCCATGTTAGGACCAGAGCACTTTTTGTGATTCGGCACTGCGTTGCTTTAACTGACAATTGTGCGTTTTTTCCCCACAAATAGAACTTTCTTTTGGAGTTATTTGATCACCTCTGCGTCATTTCTGATCACCGCTATAAACAAAAAAAGAGCGACAATTTTGCAAAAAAAAAAAACAATATTTCTTACTTTTTGCTAAAATATAAATCTAAAAAAAAAAGTATTCATCGGTTTTGGCTGATTTATATTCTTCCTCATATTTTTGGTAAAAAATGGTAATTGGCGTTTATTGATTGGTTTACGCAAAAGTTGCCGCGTTTAAAAACCATGAGAATTAATTTCTGGCGTTTTTACGATTTTTTTTTTTTTACTAGTAATGGCAGTGATCTGCAATTTTTATCAGGACTTTGATATTGGGGTGGACATGTTGGACATTTTTGACATTTTTTTGGGACCAATGACATTTATACAGCGATCAGAAATGTATATATCCACTGATTACTGTATAAATGTCATTGGCAGTGAAGGGGTTAACCGGCAGGGGGCGATTTAAGGGTTAACTGTGTTCCCTGGGCGTGTTCTAACTGTGAGGGGGCTGGGCTGCTAGGGGCATAAGAGGTCTAACTGATCCCAGTGACAGGAATCAGTAGATCCCTTAGATGCTGCCTGACAGCACGGGGAACTGCTGTGTTTACAGCGGCGGTTGCCCATTTTTCATCTGTCCTAAGATATCGCGGCTCACCGGTGGAGATCGAGTCCGCCCGTGCCGCGGGCACACTCCTGCAGAGTGCGGCGGGCACAAGCCGCGCATGTGCGAGGTGCCGTTTAAAGACGGCAATTCATGCTACAGCGCCACTCTGCAGCAGTAAATGTACGCGAGTCGGCCGGAAACCAGTTAAAATAATCAACTACAACTACAGCCAACATTTTGGATAGAGGGGACAAGTCTTTACATTTATGTCAGGTTTTCATTTCTTTTTTAGAGACATTTTTGTTCAGTCCAAAAATCTATTTTTATTAAAGGTTCATTAAAAGCCCCACACAGTTCAGGGTTTCAGACAGAAGATCTCACTTCATCAGGTCTACAAGAAGAGCTACCTAAAATGAAAATCCATTCACTTTACTGGAATATATACTTGAAACAAGATCTAGCATCCCATATTTTAATTTCTGTTTGTGCCCCCCTAACCTCCCTGGCAGTATGATTATGTCAGATTTTTGAGTCTAAAAGCGTTAGATTGGTTTGGATAAAAATTTGGCGTTTTTAGGCGTTTTTGTAGGCCTGTAATTATTAGGAATAACTCACTTAAATCTGTCCAAACAAGAGTCTAGTAGACATCCCGGGTATGATAAAGTTTGAAACACTAAATCATAAATTATAATATAATAAATAACTATAAATAATTATCAAAAATAATAATGTAGTAATAATTAAATGTATTCAATAATGTAATCAAATGAAAAACACTGAAATTTGCTCATTTGCAGAATTGTCGCTGTCGTCACTTTCAGTGTCTGATGATAAATTTCCCCACCAATCAGTATCACTCAATTCTGCAAATGATTCTTATTTACTATCGCTGTTTTCTAGCTGGACAAAAAACGCTTTTGACGTAAAGGGACACTTTTTGGTTGCCATGGACATTCTCAAGTTTCCAGGCAGAAAGAATGACATAAATAATATAAAAGTGCATGCAGGGCACTGGGCAAAGCACTAGGGACAAAGGGGATGTGAAATGATTTCATACAGTAATGATATCTTACAGATTACAGTGTACTGTATGTATGCTGTCTGTTTCACTTTTTGAATTTCCCGACAGGCTCCGCCCCCGTGTGACGCAACGCTTGCAGGGAACAGAGCCCAGCACACAGAGTGAATCGGGCGGAGGACACAGCCCGCAGACATGGCGGGCTACATCGCTGGATCCAGTGGACAAGGTAAGTAATGCTGCCTGGATCCAGCAATGCAATCACGAGTGTGGCTCGGGGTTACCGCTAATGGTACAGAAAATTCACCCCAAGCCACACTCGGGAATACCGCCAGGGGGGTTAAGTAAGATATCCCCTCCAATATGTCTTTTCTGATTACTTTAAAATGTCATTAATTGTTTAAAATAATTGACTACAGCTACAGTGAACCTTGTGGATAGAGTGTGAGAAAATCTTTTGTCCAGTCCAAACGTTCATTTCATTAAAGTACACAAAAATAACAGCTATCCAACAAGGCAGCCAAGCAGGTTGAAAGGAACTTTAATTGGTGGGTTGTCCTTTAAAGAAATATATGGTAAAAAAACATTTTTATTAGTATCACCCCAACCTTACATGGGATAGTAGACAGGTCCGGTTTGATTCTTTCTGAATTAAAACTCGGAGAAATTTTCGCTTTTTTTCAGAAATTCAGATGTATCCGAGTTTCCGAATTACAATAGTACCGAATTTAAAAAATCCAAAATAACAAAAAAAAAAATTCAGACTAAATTCAAATTCAAATCATGTTCGAATCATTTTTGAATACTTTTGAAATTAAATTAAATTTCAAATTCAAATTCAAAAAATCTTTGAATTTGAATAGTTTTCCAATTGCCAAAGAGAACAAAATAGAATAGAAAACAGACGAATAGAACAGAAAAAAACAACACACTAGAAAAGAATATAACAGAAAGCAAAAGAATAGAATACAACAGCTCTGTTCCACTCCACCACATTAAATTCTTTCATTTTCTGTTATATTCCCCTCTATTGTATTCTATCTTCTTCCATTCCATTCCTCCACTTTCCACTCCACCCCATTCCCCTTGGAAATTGGAAAACTATTTGAATTTGAAAACGATTCAAATTCGAAAATGATTCAAATTTGAAAATGATTTGAATTAGAAAACCTTTCGAATTCAAAAGCTATTCGAAAACTTTTCGAATCGATTTGAAACCGAATAAACGTAACAAATTCCGAAAACAAATTAAATGAATGAAACAAATCTAACTAAACAAATGTATGTAAATAACAAATCAAAACTAAATGAAACTAAACAATTTTTTTCACTCTACACATGTCTAATGTATAGGTTGGTGGTTAGTAGAGTTGAGCGAACCTGGACTGTAAAGTTCGGGTCCGTACCGAACTTTGGGGTGTCCGGGACCCGGACCCGGACTTTTCAAAAAAAGTCCGGGTTCGGGTGCGGGGTTCTGTTAATTTTAATGAAAATTCTTAAAAATGCTGTAAAAAAGCCCAGGAAGGTCCTAGAGGTCTGCAAAAGGAAGGAAAATGGGGGTAAGGATGGGACAAGTGCCCTACAAAGAAATGGGGACAGGGAAAAAACTTTAAATATTTAAAAAAAATAAAAACGTAAAAAAGCAAAAATGGAGGTGAATGGGGATCATCTTCAAACTGGGTCTGAAAAGTATTAATTAACAGTAGAGGCCATAGAACTGTTCTAAAATCATCTTCAAACTGTGTCAAAAAAGTATAAATAAGCCGGGAGAACCTATATCACTGTTCTGCAAACATCTGTAAGCTGTGTGTGTCACTTTAAATATAACCAGGAATAACTGAACATCTGCTCTGCACACATCTGTAAAGTCTGTGTGTCACTTTAAATATAGCCGGGAATAACTGAACATCTGTTCTGCACACATCTGTAAAGTCTGTGTGTCACTTTAAATATAGCCGCTAATAACTGAACATCTGTTCTGCACACATCTGTAAAGTCTGTGTGTCACTTTTAATATAGCCGCTAATAACTGAACAACATCTGTTCTGCACACATCTGTAAAGTCTGTGTGTCACTTTAAAATATAGCCGCTAATAACTGAACATCTGTTCTGCACACATCTGTAAAGTCTGTGTGTCACTTTAGTGTGTCACTTTAAATATAGCCGCTAATAACTGAACATCTGTTCTGCACACATCTGGAAAGTCTGTGTGTCACTTTTAATATAGCCGCTAATAACTGAACATTATCTAGACTCCCATTGAAATTATCTAGACTCCCAGCAGAGACTACTGCTTGTGGAAGAGAATTCCACATGCTCACTGCTCTTACCGTAAAGAACCCTCTACGCTTTTTAAGGTTAAACCGCCTTTCTTCTATTTTAAGTGAATGTCCACATGTCTTTGTGTGCTCCCTTGCATGGATAGGTTTTTTACCTTTTGTGGGGTCACCAGTACAGTATTTGTACATTGAAATCATATCCCCTCTCAAGCGTCTCTTCTCCAGAGAGAATAAGTTCAGTGCTTGTAATCTTTCCTCATAACTAAGGTCCTCCACTCCCTTAATAAGCTTTATGGCCCTTCTCTGTACCCTTTCCAATACCAGGACATCCTTCCTGAGGACTGGTGCCCAGAACTGGACGCCATATTCCAGGTGCGGCATCACCAGAGACTTGTATAGCAGTAGAATTATTGATTTATCCCTGGAGTTGATCCCTTTCCTGATGCATGCCAACACTTTGTTAGCTTTGCTTACAGTAGCTTGGCATTGCATGCCACTGCTGAGCCTGTTCTCCACTAGGACCCCTAGGTCTTTTTCCATCCTAGATTCCCCCAGAGGCTCTCCCCCTAGTGAGTACTTTGCTTTCTTGTTCTTGGTACCCAAATGCATTATCTTACATTTTTCTACGTTAAAACGTTGTCTGCCCACCCCATTAATTTATTCAAATCTTCTTGCAAGGTTTCCACATCCTGTGGAGAGTTTATTGCTCTGCTTAGCTTGGTATCATCTGCAAATATTGAGATTGAGCTGTTCACCCCATCCTCCAAGTCGTTTATGAATAAATTGAACAGGATTGGTCCCAGGACAGAACCTTGGGGAACACCACTTTCTACACCAGACCATATTGAGTACTCCTCATTTATCACCACCCTCTGGACTCGACCCTGTAGCCAATTTTCAATCCAGGTGCTCACCCTTTGATCCATGTTAAGGGACCTTCCATAAGAGGCAGCTATTCCATGCGGCGCTGGAACAGGAAGTTTAAAAACACATTATTTAAAGTTCCAACCCTTCCTCCTTGAAAAATAAAATGGCTACAGGTAAGTTTCAAAGTAGCTTCCTCCCCGGTAGTTAAAATAGCATTTAACAGTGCCTAAGTTGGGTAATCTCTCTGTGCTCAAATTAATTTTGAGTAATGAGGAAGGGGTACCCATGCCTTTCTGAGCTCTCTTAAGCTTAAAATGAATTAATAGAATGCTTTTCAAAAGTGTTTGTTTAAAGAATGTTATTTTGATTTTCTAATCATTTGTGGGGGTCAAATCAACATTTGTTTTTGACTGCAGTGAACGAAAAACACATAGGGAAACACCACTCTGCACAGCAAAGCCCAACACAGGCAATTATACTTCACCCTTGCAGGTGCTCTGGCTCAAAAACGTCCTCCAAGCATTTCAGAATTAGCATATGGAAACTAGAAGAATGAGCCGGAACTCACTGGAAATCTTGAGAATTATCTTTTATTCCATCGTTCCATATATGACACGGTTACAGGTAAGACGCCGATGACGCGTTTCGGCAACAGAAGAGCACCTGTGATCAAGGCGCTCTTCTGTCACCGAAACACGTCAGATCTTACCTGTAACCATGTCATATATGGAACGATGGAATAAAAGATAATTCTCAAGATTTCCAGTGAGTGCCATCTCATTCTTCTAGTTTCCTTTTGACTGCAGTGACAAGAACATTCAAAGATGCAGGATGTATTTCTTTTTCTCAAATGAATACATTTCTAACAGTGCAAGTGTGTCTTCTGTTTGGTAAAGTTAATGTATTCCAAAATTGAATGGTAAAAGCAAAGAGCGTTTTTAAGCATTTTCAAACAAAATTCGTCAAGTCAACAAATGTGCTGAGAATTTTCGAAACTAGTGTAAGTCCAGCTTTAGTTATACATTGGGTAAGACCCACTCTGGGACATACTCAAAAACTGATGGAACCTGGAAGGTAAATACTATAATAATATAAATACAATACACTATTTTAAAACATTTTTCTATTTTACTTTAACTTCTAACCCACAGACGATAAACTGATTTTGGGTACAGGAGACCACTGAAACCAGTTCACCAGGGAAGCTGCAACCCCTACTTTTACCCAAAAAGGGTCAGATAGATGGTAATTAAACCCCCCTTGCAACACTTCTCCTAAACACCAGGGGTGCAAAAAAGACCAGTGCCCATCAGCACTTAGCATCAGGCACCAGATCCCAACTTTTTGGGTTTCATTTTCACCTTCTGATATTCATTGTGAGTTATCCTTTTGTTTAGATAAGTAAATGGCACATTTTAGCCCTTTACATTTTAGTTTTCAACACATTCAAACTAAAAAGGGAATGGGTAACGATTTTGTATATATTGTCTTTCCTTTAAAAAAACAACAAAAAAAAAAAAATACAATATATGTTTTTTAAGGCTTTTAAGTAAATACATAGGACGTGAGGTAAAGTCCATTGACATAACTAGTACACATCTTGAATTCATAAAATGTACACAAAATGTACAAACAAATGCCCAGCCTGATCATATCAGTATCATAAGGACATAAGTAAAGTGATTTCCATGTAAGGGACAGTGGGGTGAGTCAAAGGGAAGTAAAATGGGGAATACTGGGCTTTGTTTTTCCTTTTCATGGTCAGGACAAGAAAAATGAAATACATTTTTAGTAAGGTAACATTGAAACATTGCTTATATTTTTTCATAAGCAGCCAGCACATGGAGCTCCTGACTTCATTTCATGTATTACTGGTTTTGCATATCTGCTTTGCGGAAACAAATCTATTGTTTACAAATCTCAATAGCTCAACCTTGGAAATTGCCACCATGGCCCACAGATCTTCCTCAACTGCATTGCTACAAAGTCCAACCTACTACTGTATGTTACCTAATTGCATTGCCACAAAGTCCAACAGACCTCACCCAACTGCACGGTCACAAAGTCCAGCAGGACTTAACGCACTGCCACAAAGTCCAGCACACCTTACCCAACTGTATTGCCTCAAAGTCCACTGGAGCCTACCCATTTGCATTGGCACAAAGTTCCATTGGTCCTCTACATCTGCATTGACACAATGCTACACAGATCTTATACAACTGCATTGCCACAATGTCCTACAGATTTAGTACAACTACATTTCACAAAATAGCACAGGTCTTCTACAACTGCATTGCCATAAAGACCCATGAACAGTATCTTTTACATTTGCATTGCCATATGCAAATCCCACTTAATTTATACCGCTGCATTGCCACAAAGTTCTACACATCTAGTATTAGTACATTTCTACAAAGTCCTACAGAATTACTACAGTTGCTTTGCCACAACATTCTATGGATCTTCTTTAACTGCATTGCCACAAAGTTCTACAGATTTTGTAAAATTATGTTTTATAAAGTAGCAAAGGTATTCTAAAATTGCATTGCCATAACTGTGGTTTGGTAGGCCTAACTGTTTTGGTTGTGTGGTCCCTGACAGATACCCTAGAGTGGGGTCAGGAAGCCATTTACTGCAATCGAGGAGAGATTGTGATGAGAATAGGACAGAGGACACTGCTTTGGGGGTTTGGGAGGTAGAGGACACTGCTTACATGGGGCAGAGGGACACAGGACACGTTGTGGGGGGGGGCAGAAGACATTGCTATGGTGGCTAGAGGACACTACAGTGTGAGGGGGAGTGATCTGAAGGGGGACAGAAGACACAGTGTTGGGGGGTACAGTACACTACAGGGGGGGGTGATGTGAAGAATGGCAGAGGACACTGCTTTGGAGGAGCACTACTGTGGGGGGAGGGGGCCAGAGGACACTACAGTGGGGGAAGACGTAAAGGGGACAAAATACACTGCATTGGGGGTACAAAACACTATTGTGGGGGAAGGGGGGCAGAGGACACTACAGTAGGGGGCAGAGGGCGCTGCATTGGGGTGTTATAGAACACTTTGTCTACATGTTTTTAGTGTTTTATCTTTTTATAGGGTGCTGTCTGGTATACCCCCCCCCCCCGGAGATCTTTGCTTTCCTCCATGCTGTCCAGGTAGGTCTTAACCTCTGAAAGATTGCCTACCCCTGCCCTAGAGATAAGCCACCCTTTCCCTTTCCTCCTATGCGACTACAAAGGAACATGAGGAACGTGATCATTCCTCATTGTGGTCAAGTCTTGACTAAATTACGTCTGCAGATGGTCAGACTGTGCTTACTTGACTGACCATCCACATCTAATGGCAGATTTTATCCCCATCACTCCTTTCATTTAGGTAAAATGTGTTTAGAATATATAATTTCAATTTTTCTGAATTATTTGAAGTTTCGTTTATTCTTTCCTCGCTTTCTTTGCTGACTGTATTAAACCATTTCACGGTGTCACCCAACAGAAAACACATAATAAACAGAGAAGAGCAAAGTGTTTGTTTTTCAGAAAGGTGTTGACATGAAAGGAAGCCTCCATGCCGCGACTGCAATCATACGGGGGAAACAGCGAAACATAAATCAAATTACTGCAAGCTCTCCCAAATGCGAAACTGTTAGTTCAATACTGCAAATTTGACAAGGCAAATTAAATCTGCACTTTAATTTGATTGAATTTGCTAATGGAGTCTACCGAAGAAATGAATTGTTGAAGATTACGTCATGAAATAGGCATTCAGACAAATTAACACCATTGGAGTAAATTTGGATAGACCGATAGTTTTTTTTCCAGGGAAGTGACAAGTTATAAGAACTTGTTAATGGCCGATTCTACCCTAAACTAATTTTTGGAATTTGGACTGGGCACCTGGGTTGTAGATCATGAGCATTTCTATATCACTCTAAGAGTCATATAATGAAATGTGGGTTCATCTGCTCCCAATAAATAAAGTCACGCTAAACTTCAAGTATGTATTCTTAACTCAATAAACAGTCTTCTGTTGCTCTCAGCTCCTTCAAATCTCCAAATTATTATTTTTCTTTTGCTGCTGCGATCTGACTTACTGTCTGCGTTGGTTCTCCATGGTCTCGTTGTATTCAGGAACATAGTCACCCTCTCTTGCTCGCTAGATGGACTAAGAGCTCACAGAAGACATTAAAAAAGGGAGAAAAAAAACACAGTAAGAAACAATTTCAAGCAAAATAGATTACAGGGCAATTAAGTAGTGGATGTGCTTGGATTATTTTTGGAAACTAAAGATATGGGTTAAGGCAGGTGACCCACCCCCACTATACACTACTGCATGGATTTATTGGAAAGAAAAAAATTAGTGTTTATGGACACCACTTTGAGATTATTAAAATAAAATGAATATGTATGTACAATAATTGTATATTTACATAATTGTAAAAAAACAAGCAAACATGTCCCTTGCTTCCTCCTTAAAAGCAAACAACATTGTCCAATTATCCAGGCATTCCAATTCCCTCTCATTCGGATGGTCATATGGGACCGGTAAACAAACAGTTCTGTATATCATATAGCTATGGACAAAATGTGTAAATACCATGACCTACTCAGAAATGACAGTCATATAACCACAGAAGCATATCATGCCTATTAGTGTCCTACAATGATTTTTCCAATAGCTTTTACAGTGATCACAATATTGATGCTTACTATCATATAGGAATACTAATGGGACTGCTGAAAGTTGAGACAGCCTCATTCAAGTATATATATTCCATTATATATTCCTTTAATTTTTTTTTAGCAGAGTATATATATATATATATATTATATATATACACAGTATCGCACAAAAGTAAGTACACCCCTCACATTTTTGTAAATATTTTATTCTATCTTTTCATGTGACAACACTGAAGAAATGACACTTTGCTACAATGTAAAGTAGTGAGTGTACAGCTTGTATAACAGTGTAAATTATTTACTGTCCCCTCAAAATAACTCAACACACAGCCATTGAAATCTAAACCACTGGCAACAAAAGTGAGTACACCCCCAGTCATGTGACTCGTTAATGTTACAAGGTCTCAGGTGTGAATGGGGAGCAGGTATGTTAAATTTGGTGTTATCACTCTCACTCTCTCATACTGGTCACTGGAAGTTGAACATGGTACTTCATGGCAAAGAACTCTCTGAGGATCTGAAAAAAATAATTGTTGCTCTACATAAAGATGGCCTAGGCTATAAGAAGATTACCAAGACCCTGAAACTGAGCTGCAGCATGGTGGCCAAGACCATACAGCGGTTTAACAGGACAGGATCCACTCAGAACAGGCCTTGACATGGTTGAACAAAGAAGTTGAGTGCACATGCACAGCTTCATATCCAGAAGTTGTCTTTGGGAAATAGGCTTATGAGTGCTGCTAGCATTGCTGCAGAGGTTGAAGGGGTGTGGGGTCAGCCTGTCAGTGCTCAGATCATACACCGCACATTGCATCAAATTGTTCTCCATGGGTGTCATCCCAGAAGCAAGCCTCTTCTAAAGATGATGCGCAAAAAAGCCCGCAAACAGTTTGCTGAAGACAAGCAGACTAAGGATATGGATTACTGGAACCATGTCCTGTGGTCTGATGAGACCAAGATAAACTTATTTGGTTCAGATGGTGTCAAGCGTGTGTGGCAGCAACCATGTGAGGTGTACAAAGACAAGTGTGTCTTGACTACAGTCAAGCATGGTGGTGGGAGTGTCATGGTCTGGGGCTGCATGAGTGCTATCAGCACTGGGGAGCTACAGTTTATTGGGGGAACCATGAATGCCAATGTATACTGCGACATACTGAAGCAGAGCATGATCCCCTGCCTTCAGAGACTGGGCTGCAGGGCAGTATTCCAACATGATAATGACCCCAAACACATATCCAAGAAGACCCCTGCCTTGCTAAAGAAGCTGAGGGTAAAGGTGATGGAGTGGCAAAGCATGTCTCGACACGTAAATCCTATTGAGCATCTGTGGGGCAACCTCAAATGGAAGGTGGAGGAGTGCTTGTCTCTAACATCCACCAGCTCCGTGATGTCGTCATGGAGGAGTGGAAGAGGACTCAAGTGGCAACCTGTGAAGCTCTGGTGAACTCCATGCCCAAGAGGGTTAATGCGCTGCTGGAAAATAATGGTGGCCACGCAAAATATTGACACTTTGGGCCCAATTTGGACATTTTTACTTAGGGGTGTACTCACTTTTGTTGCCAGTGGTTTAGACATTAATGGCTGTGTGTTGAGCTATTTTGAGGGGACAGCAAATTTACACTGTTATACAAGCTGTACACTCACTACTTTACATTGTAGCAAAGTGTAATTTCTTCTGTGCTGTCACATGAAAAGATAGTATAAAATTATAAAATAATTACAAAAATGTGAGGGGTGTACTCACTTTTGTGACATACTGTGCATGTATATATATATATATATATATATATATATATATAGCTCAAAAAAAATAAATGAACTTTTTGAAAACACATTAGATCTCAGTGGGGAAAAATACCATGCTGGATAACTATACTGATTATAGACTGGTGTTGGGAACGAAAGGATGCCACATCGTTTGATTGAAATGCAAATTATCAACCTTCAGAGGCCTGAATTTGAAGAAACCCTGAAAATACTCATCTCTTCTGACTGTTTTCACTAGTTTTGCATTCGACTAGAGTCAGTGTCATTACTGGTAGCATGAGGCAATAACTGGACCCTATAGATATTCCAACTCCTCCAGGATGGCACATCTATACATGCCATTGGCAGAAGGTTTGCTGTGTCTCCCAGCACAGTCTCAAGAGCATGAAGGAGATTCCAGGACACGGGTAGTTACTCTAGGAGAGCTGAACAGGGCCGTATAAGGTCCTTAAAGTAGTTGTAAAGGCAGAAGGTTTTTTTTATCTTAATGCATTCTATGCATTAAGATAGAAAAAAACTTTTGTGTGTAGCAGCCTCCCCAGCACCCCCTAATTACTTATTCCCCATTGCTCTCCAGCGATGTCCACAAATGTCTAAGACATCCGGGACACTCCTCCTGATTGGCTGAGACACTGCAGTGGCGCCATTGGCTCCCTCGGCTGTCAGTCAAAATCAGTCAGCCAATAAGGGGAGAGAGGGGGCAGGGGTGGGTCGGAGCTCTCTGTCTGAACGGATACATGGAGCTCTGACTTGGCTTATGTGCCCCATAGATAGCTGCTGGCTATGGGGGCACTCGATAGGAGGGAGGGGCCAGGAGCAGCAAAGAGGCACCCGAGAAGAGGAGGATCTGGGCTGCTCTGTGCAAAATCAACTGCACAGAGCAGGTAAGCATAACATGTTTGTTATTTTAAAAAAACAAAAAAAACTGACTTTACAATCATTTTAATCCATCAGCAGGACTGGTACCTGCTCCTTTGTTCAAGGAGGAACAGGATGAGCACTGCCAGAGCCTTACAAAATGACCTCCAGCAGGCCACTGGTGTGAATGTCTCTGACCAAACATTCAGAAACAGACTTCATGAGGGTGGCCTGAGGACCCAGCATCCTCTAGTGGGCCCTGTGCTCACTGCCCGGCACTGTAGAGCTCGAGTAGCATTTGCCAGTAAACACCAGAATTGGCAGGTTCGCCACTGGTGCCCTGTCCTCTTCACAGATGCAAGCAGGTTCACCCTGAGCACATGTGACAGATGTGAAAGGGTCTCTAGAAGCCGTGGAGAATATTATGCTGCCTGTAACATCATTCAGCATGACCGGTTTGGTGGTGGTCAGTGATGGCCCAGGAGGCATATCCATGGAGAATGCACAGACCTATACAGGCTAGACAATGGCACCCTGACTGCCATTAGGTATCGGGATGAAACCCTTGGACCCATTGTCAGACCCTACGCTGGTGCAGTGGGTCCAGGGTTCCTCCTGGTGCACAACAATTTCCCAGCCTCATGTGGTGAGAGTATGCAGCCAATTCCTAAAGGATGAAGGAATTGATACCATCGAATGGCCCCCATGCTCGCCTGACCTAACTCCAATAGAACACCTCTTGGACATTGGTCCATGCGATGCACACACTTCAGTCTGTTGAGGAGTTCAGTAATGCCCTGGTCCAGATCTAGGAGGAAATACCCCAGGACACCGTCTGTTGTTGTCAGGCATGCATACAAGTACGTGGGGGCTATATGTGGGGGTAGCATTTTGAGTTGCTGCAATGAAATTTCAGCAAAATGGACTAGCCTGCTGCATAATTTCTTCACTTTGATTTTTCGGGGTGTCTTTGAATTCAACCCTTGGTAGGTTATTATTTTTCCTTTCCATCAAAAGATGTGGCATCATTTCATGCTTAACACATTACCCAGTTCATATCAGTATAGATATCCAGCATGCTATTTTGCCCATTGAGATCGGATGTGTTTTCAAAGTTCCTTTCATTTTTTTCAAGCAGTGTACAGTATATATATACTGTATATTGTGACATGAGGGATGTTTCACTCAGTGGTAGGTGCATTGTCAAGTACGTTCACATCAGTCAGGAACTATTTTTAAGGGCCTGAAAGCCAACTTTTATTTAAAAGAGTGCAATAATTCCCAAACAAATGATCTTCCATGCAGAGGATCTTCTCCGGCTTCAGCAGAATGCAAACATGGAAAAATGCTGAGCCACCTAGCTCATAAGCTCTCTCAGCTTCAACTGCAGTACCACGTTTTATCACTTCCCAGTCTCTCAGATTGTGTTGTCCAAGTTTCTTGGTTACTTGGCTCTCTAGCCTTTAGTCACAGCACCCTGTGGCATGGCCCACCTCCAGCCAATGAATTAGGTTTCTCCTAACAACTTGATTGGAGCCAACTTAATTCCTGGAGCCGAGACCCTTTGTCTCTTGGCTTCCGGCTGGGCCCCCTGGCCCCTTGATATGACCTTCTGTCTCCCCCACTTGGAGCTGTTGCCAAACTGGGGGCCCTGAGCTATCCTCAGACCTGGGTATATAATGACACTGCACACCTGTGTACTTAGCAAGGTTGCAAGCATCTAGCAAAACCCAGACTCAGGAAAAACTGTTCCAAACCAGCGCTGCAAAATCCAGAGAATGCCAAATCCACAACTTTCTCCGCCCAGAAACACAAGTCCGGAATTTACTCTAAATGAAAATCCTATGTCACATTGTTCCCTTCTTCTCACAGTGACAGAGACTGTTATGTATAAATAGAATCAAATTCAACAATGTTTTTTTGAGGATTTTACACTATGCCAGTGGGCTCTCTGTTTGTTTTATTTTTTGTGTTCCTTGCACTTAATTAAAACCTGAAATACTGTTAACAATCTTTACCACTTATTTTTGTGAACTGCACAACACCTCCCTGTATGCTATGGTGCTGAGGAGAGGGGAAAGTTTCCTGTAGTCCAAATCAGGAGAGCAGCCTAGTGTGGCAAATGCACAATACAGTAACTAATCGGTGGCGCACTAGGACAGGAAGTGCATCATGGCAGGATCACCGGTTGAAGATAAAGGGAACAAACCTGAAATGAATGTAGTTACTACATCTAAGGACTAGAAGGTTGCAATGTATTACATTTTTGTTTTTTGGGTGGTTTATATACACTTTAAAGAATGCACCAGTTGTATGAAACTTAGCTCTTATAAACTCACCCACCTACTCTGAAGACATAATGGCATTTGTGTTTGTTCCAGTAAATGTAATCATTCTTAACTTCAAGAGAATTGTACCTTTGGCGTTGCCCTTCAGAAGGCAATGGCTTTTGAAGGTTTTTGCTATCTAATTTGTGCGTTTCTACAGAGCCTTGGCTGTTCAAATGTTTAAAGAATCCCCCAGCTGTATGAAAGTTGGTTCCTCTATACTCTATACATAATGACATTTGTGTTCATCTTAGCAAATTAAATAATTATTAACTTCAACAGAATTGTATCTTTGGCATTGTCCTTCAGAAGGCAAAAGATTGCAAAGGTTTTTGCTCGGAAAGTTGTGGGTTTCATAAAGTGCCACAGCTGTTCGAAAGTTGGTTCCTCTATACCAGTGGTTCTCAACTCCAGTCCTCGGGACCCACTAACAGGCCAGGTTTGCAGGATAACTGCAATATATCACAGGTGATATAATTTGCTGCTCAGTGATTGCAGTATTCTAGTCTGCATCTCCCCAAGGTAATACTTAAAATCTGACCTGTTGGTGAGTCCTGAGGACCGGAGTTGAGAACCACTTCTCTATACTCACCCATCTACCCTTTCTCTGAGGACATAATGGCATTTGTGTTCATCTTAGTACATTAAATGAGTTTAACTTCAAGAGAATGGTATATTTGGCATTGTCCTTCAGAAGGCAAAGGATTTTGAAGTTTTTTTGCTATCTATTTAATGGTTTCATACAGCCCCCTGGCTGTTCAAAAGTTTAAAGAATGCCCCAGTTGTATGAAAGTTGGCTCTTCTGAACTTACCCACCTACTCTGAAGACATAATGGCATTTGTTTCAGTAAATTAAATAATTATTAACTTCAAGAGAATTATACCTTTGGGATTGTCCTTCAAAAGGCAAAGGATTTTTAAGATATTTGCTATTTTGTGGGTTTCATAAATGTTGTAGTGCTATGAAAGTTGGCCCCTCTGTACTTACCCACCTTCCCTCTCTCTGAAGACATAATGATATTTGTGTTCACCTTAACAAATTAAATACATATTAACTTCAAGAGAATTGTATGTTTGGCATTGTCTTTCAGAAGGCAAAGGATTGCAAAGGTGTTTTCTCTGTATTTTGTGGGTTTCATACAGTGCCCCAGCTGTTTGAAATTTGGTTCCTCTACACTCGCACATCTACCCTCTCTCTGAAGACATAATGGTATTTGTGCTCATCTTAGAAAAATTTAATTATTTTAACTTCAAGAGAATGGTATCTTTGACATTGTCCTTCAAAAGGCGAAGGATTTTGAAGGTTTTTGCTATCCATTTTGTGGGTTTCATGCAATGCTCCAGGTGTATGAAAGTTGGCCCCCCTTTATACTCACCCACCTACCCTCTCCCTGAAGACACAATGACATTTGTGTTCATCTTTGCAAATTAAATAATTCTCAACTTCAAGAGAAGTACATATTTGGCATTGTCCTTCAAAAGGCAAATCATTTTGATGTTTTTTGATAACTATTTTGTGTATTACAATGTCTCCGTTGTATGAAAGTTGGCCCCACCTGAAGACATAATGGCATTTGTGTTCATCTTAGTAAATGAAATACCTATTAACTTCAAGAGAATTGTATCTTTGGCCTTATACTTTACAAGGCGAGGAATTGCAAAGTCTTTTGCTCAGTTTTTTTGTGGGTTTCATACAGCGTCACGGTTGTTCGAAAGTTGGTTCCATTATACTCATACATCTACCCTCTCTCTGAAAACATAATGGCATTTGTGTTCATCTTAGTAAATTAAATTATTTTAACTTCCAGAGAATGGTATGTTTGGCTTTGGCCTTCAGAAAACAAAGGGTTATAATTATGTTTGCTCTGCATTTTGTGGGCTTCATACAACATCTCAGTTGAATGAAAATTGGCTCCTCTATAGTTGCCCACCTTCCCTCTTTCTGAAGACATAATGGAATTTGTGTTCATCTTAGTAAATGAAATAAATGTTAACTTGAAGAGAGTTGTATATTTGGCATTGTCCTTCAGAAGGCGAAGGATTGTGAAGGTTTTTGTTCTGTATTTTGTGGCTTTATTTTCTCCAGGATTGGTAATTTTCATGTGTCAGAGGGATATCAGTAAACACAGCCTGTTCTGTGTAGTGTAGAATAGAGCAGCAGGTGTGCCCGGGATGGGGATCACATACTGATCCTGACAACATCCTCATTTGACATTGTCACATTGCGAGTGATTTTATAAATATCCACCTCACAGCTGCCAATTCGTATCAGACGGAGAACCGTTCCCTGCAACTGCCAATTAACTGCAATCCAGGGAGCGCCGCGTGGTGAAGTTGCAGGCAAATCAATAACATTCGTATGTTGAAGTGTGTGTTTTCTTAGAATCAAAATTCTAAGTTTTTCTTTTGCCAAGAAAAAAGAAAAGTTATATTCAGCTTCTTCTTTTATGTGTCTTCAGAATGACAGTTTTAAAACACATTGTACATGGCATATGACGCACAGAGATTAGTTGTTTGAAAAGTAATAATATAAATGATGCTAATGCTGCTGCTATTACTATACTAACAACATTAAGTTTAATCTGCTTGTATTTTGACTTTTCAGGCTTCTGATTGGCATCAACATGCTAACTAAAAAAATAAAAAACATAAAAATTAATAAATAAATGAAAAAAAATTCAGTCTTCATTACCTAACTCGTTTTAGATCCAGTGATATCATCATTGGGTAGATCATGGTGGGAGAAGACAGCAGGGTACATAACATATTGGAAACATCACAGCACCTCTTCCCATGAGCCCTCAACCCTGATGTAAGCCATAAACTAGCTCTTGGGAGAAATTATGCAAATATCAAAATGTCTCAAAAATCTTATAAGCTTTTATTTATTGATTTAGCTATTGGATGACTAGAAGTTAGTGATGTTAGGCTTGGTTCAGACTAGCCTGACTCCATAGACACGCAACTTTTAGTGCAACTTTGGTCATCCAACTTTGATACGACTTTCAAGTGACTTTTTACACTCTGTGGCATTGAAGTCCTATTAAAGTTGGACCAAAGTAGTGCAGACATCTTTACTAAAGTTGGACAGACTTGTGTAGTATCAGTTAAGATGACTCTCATAGGGAATCACCGAATTTCATATGTCATCCGACTTGGGTTTTCACAAGTTGGATCCTATGTCGCATCAGTGTGAACCAAGGCTTAGTGGGGGTGTATTTTTTTTTTTATTTGCCTGTGTATTTCCTTCACTTCCTGTCAAAGCGACACACTAGGTGAAAAAAATCTTTCCACAGTGAGGGAAATCCCCTCTTAAGCTGGCCATGGCTGGTTTAAATGTCAGCCAGTTCAGAGGGACCTGCCGAGAATCTAACCATGTATGGGCAGGCTGATTGATCGACTCGGGTACAACCGCCATGTCGGATTTTTAGAACACAGTTATTGCCAGCGGCTATAGCTGCTAGCAATAATCACTGTGTTCTCCAGGCCGGAACGGCACATCCCCCCCCCCCATTAGGAGATTACAATAGCACAGAGGAGGGATTCCCCCTCAACACTGACTGTGTTGATGGGGGAATCAAAATATTTTCTGAAGGAAAGAAAAGCGCATTATATATGGCTGCACTAAGGCCAACCATAATCAATTAGAATCCCGGCCAGTTCAGCAGGCAGGCTGAATGTTTCAAGTTGATCAATCAACTTGGGTACAACCAGCCTGTCAGATTTTACTGGCGTAGCCTCTAGCAATAATTACTGTCTTTACCAGCAGGAATGCCCCCCCACCTCCGGGAGAATACAGTGGCTTGGCAAAAATTATTCCACTGTCAACACTGTCTGTCTTGATGGGGAATCAAGCAAATTGTGGTTGCAGGAAAGAAATTAGCTGTGTCTATGGACTGCATTAGACAGTTGTCACAGAGGCCAGTCTGAATAACAAAGGGCATGTGTTTAAGGGCAAAAAGAGATCTTGTATGGGAGTGATTTTATAATTAGCAATCAGCTGCTACACCTGCAGGGCAGGGTCTTCATCTCATTAGACGTGATTTTCATTTGGGAGTATCTCACCAAAAATTTAATTTTTTGTTGCAGGGGATGCCAAAATCAAATTTGTATCTTAATACAAACTTCTGGGAAAATCAGCGAGCCAATCACTCAAGCAGTAAATGACATTTCTGGGGGGGGGGGGGCAGTCTGTACACCGTCTGTGTACAGAACACTTCCAGGTTGCCATATTGCATTTTACTGAAATTTACAGTGCTGCAGATTGAAAAGAAAAGGTCATTTTAATAACATTCAATATCACTTGTGTCGCAATTCTATATATATTTTTTTTAATTTGCTAATATTTTTCCAACAAAAGTGGAGTTACCCTTTAAATTAACAATTTGCATGAGTAACACAACAACAGTTACAAGAGGCATTCATTTCTGCTATTTTGGAACACCGTATCAGCTTGATTATGACCCAGACTCTTACTCTCTACTTATAGACTAACTCACTCTCCACGCTGCCCAGCAAGACATTTCAAGGTGACGGAGAACAACAATGTGTGCCAATAACATCTCTCTGCATAGTCATCATAACAAGATGGCCTGTTATTATGTAAAGTACCTAACATTGGCAAATACACACTTAAGATTAACATTTCATCATTATTAAATTGTATATAAATTACTTTTTTTTTCTTACTTTATACCAAAACAGGATGTGAAAGGTATAAATCTGTAGACATTATAATATAGTAAAATGGCTTTCAGTCCATTAGACTTAAGCCTCGTACACACGGGACGACGATCGTGTTCAACACGTCGTACTCACGACCGTTGCATGCAGAATCGATCGTCTGTGGCAGCGCTTTCAACAGTTGAACGTACGACGGTCGTTCGTGGGAGTTGTATGTGCAGACTAGAAAACTTGGTCGTGTCAACAAGCTCGCATACGACCGTTGTATCGTGTGTAGAGCAGCTGTGTTCAACAAAGTTGTATTGTGCTAAACACGCATGCGCCAAGTCCACTTTCAACTAACATGAAATTAGAAAGGAGCCCAAAAGGTGACGCTACTTCCTCATTATACGCTTGTTCGCGTCATCACGTTCGGCCGGCCGCAAGTTGTATGTACGACCGTCGTGTGCATGTCAGTGGGCTACATACGACCGTCAATGTACGATTCAACACAGTCGTACGCACGATCGTCGTCCCGTGTGTACGGGCCATTAAAGTGTTCAGTCAAGCTTGACAGCTGTATTAGGTTTATAGTTAATTTCCAGTTACTCCAACTTCACTACATCATTACTAACAATGGAAAAACAGATTGGACCAAATCAGAACCAACAGGTTGGTTTGCCATTACTTGGAAACCACCAATATTGGTTTGGTTCATCAAACTGCAAAATCTGGTTATCTTGCTTCTTAACTAGAAGTTAAAACAGAACACTGTGGGGATCATTTACTAAGATCCCTGGGAAGTACTGGGCACTCTACATGTAATAGCGCCCATTTCAGGCAATTAAGAATTCAACTAGGTGAACCTGTGATGAAAAATCACGCTATTAGCGGCGGATATGCCTTAGTAAATTCGGAATCAGCACTAACCGGCGATTACACGGATCTGCAAGTGCCAATTGCTACCGAGTTATTATATAGCACTGCACTGCAACCATGATCCATGTATGTGAATAAGACATTTTTATATGAGATGTGCTCTACCTCATGTGCATCTATTGCTGTATATTGTAATTAGTATTCCTAGTTTTTTATATTCTTTTGCTAACGAATGCAGTTATGAATGAGTATTGCAGAGTAATGTCTGCTATTCTGTAAAGTTACATGTATTAAAAATTTACATTTACATATTTGTTGTATGTTTGTTTTTTTTAGGTGACTATAAAGCAGTAATTATTTATATTCATTCTTTAATTATACTACACTATTATGCAGGTCTCAGTTGAATTAGCACGATGGATTGGTGGTCTGCTCAGATGTCTCCCAGGCTCTCAAGTTATGATTTATGAGTTAAAATCCCAGCCAATATACCACCCACCTAAGGCAGCAGTGTCTATTTTTCCAAATCCTTTATTCAAAAAAGAAAAACAAAAAAAGTGCCCCGCAAAGTAAATCCATCATCAATTATGGCGCAAGACGGACCCAAAAAATTGAAAAAAATCAAAACGCTCCACTGAGATGGGAGAGCTCCAGCCATATGCACTCTGTGTGCTTTGACAGTTCTTTTATAGGCAAGGGGGCCACCCAGTGACCCCGCTCTCCTCTGATGTCATGTGACATCATGCGATGTCAGAAGGGGGCGCAGTCACCCAATTACGTCACTGGGTGGTCCCACCCTTGCCAGTATAACACCTGTCAAAGCAAAGAGTCAGCAGTCGGCGGGAGCCCTCCCATCGAGGTGGAGCGTATTGATTATTGGTGATTTTTTTGGGTCCATCGGGATGGAATCCATTAACAATGGATTTTTACTTTTCATTTTTTAATAAAGGATTTGTCAAAAGTTGTCTCTTGTGGTTTTTATTGTTTGAAACTTTTTGGGTGAATGGGTAGGGGTACAATGTACCCGATAACCATTCACATGGGTGGGGAGGAGTCAGGATTTGGGGCCTACCTTGTTAAAGGGGGCTTCATGATTCTGACCTCTAGGCTGCATGCTTGGATAAGGGTCTGGTATGGATTTTGGGGGGGCCCCATGCCAATTGTTTTTTAAAAAATGGCATGGAGTTCCCCTTAAAATCAATGCCAAACCCAAAGGGCCTGCTATGGATTTTGGGGGGGGGGGCCTCACACCAATTTTTTCTTAAATGTTGGCGTTGAGTTCCCCTTAAAATCCATACCCAACCCGAAGGGCCTGGTATCAATTTGGGAGGGGGGGGGCATGCCAAATTTTGGTTAAAAAATTGTTTTTGGGGTATTTTATTCCTAATTTGTTGCTTAGAGAGAATTCACATTTAGTTGACATATTTCATTACTTACCTAGTCCACAAAATCGTTGTTTAATCCTTATTTTATGGGGTTTTTGTTAAAAAATTGGTTTTAAACCGTACC
>BLSH010066357.1:926169-964657 GCA_018402905.1 Glandirana rugosa
AAAAAAAAAAAAAAAAAAAAAAAAAAAAAAAAGTTCCCACTCAAAAAAAAAAAAAAAAAAAAAAAAAAAAAAAAAAGTTCCCACTCAAAAAAAAAAAAAAAAAAAAAAAAAAAAAAAAAATATATATATATATATATATATATATATCTACTGTATATATATATATATATATATATATATATATATATATACACACACACACACACACCATATTGCCGAAAGCATTGGGACACCTGCCTTTACACGTACACAAACATTAATGGCATCCCAGTCTTAGTCTGTAGGGTTCAATATTGTGTTGGCCCACCCTTTGCAACTATAACAGCTTCAACTCTTCTGGGAATGCTTTCCACAAGGTTTAGGAGTATCTATGGGAATGTTTGACCATTCTTCCAGAAGCGCATTCATGAGGTCAGGCACTGATGTTGGACGAGAAGGCCTGGCTCGCAGTCTCCGCTCTAATTTATCCCAAAGTTGTTCTATCAGGTTGAGGTTGGGACTCTGTGCAGGCCAGTCAAGTTCCTCCACCCCAAACTCGCTCATCCATGTCTTTATGGACCTTGATTTGTGCATTGGTCCAAATCATTTGGTGGAGGAGGATTATGGTGTGGGGTTGGGCTTGGCCCCTTAGTTCCAGTGAAGGGAACTCTTAAGGCGTCATACCAAGACATTTTGGACAATTTCATGCTCCCAACTTTGTGGGAACAGTTTGGGGATGGCCCCTTCCTGTTCCAACATGACTGCGCACCACTGCACAAAGCAAGTCCATAATTACATGGTTGAGCGAGTTTGCTGTGGAGGAACTTGACTGGCCTACACAAAGTCCTGACCTAAACCTAATAGAACACCTTTGGGATGAATTAGAGTGGAGAATGTGAGCCAGGCCTTCTCATGCAAATTGTGCTTCTGGAAGAATGGTCAAACATTCCCATAGACACTCCTAAACCTTGGGGACAGCCTGCCCAGAAGAGTTTAAGCTGTTATAGCCAACCCAGTATTGAACCCTACGGACTAAGAATTGGATGCTATTAAAGTTCATGTGCATGTAAAGGCAGGCATCCAAATACTTTTGGTAATATCCTGTATGTACAGATTGGGGTTTATCTAGTGGTATGGGCTAGTGCCTAGATTTTCAGTGTTGGGGGTAAGTTAGGGTGAAGAGCAGTTAGGAGTTAAATGTTAGGGTCAATTTAAATTCCACTCTTATGTTTAGTCTTGCACAGTTGTACAGGTTCCTTTTCTGTACTGAAATTGCTGACTTGTAATTCATTACCTTTATGCAACCATCAAGACATTTTGATATTTTCACAACTCCTCCCAAGAGGAACTTGCTGTTTGCATCAGGACTGATGGCCCTTAAGAGGAGTAATGAGGAAGGGTGCTGTGATGTTTTAAAGAAGCTATATACAGCACCCTGCCAGCCCCTCCTACCAGCCATGATCTGTCCGCATACATATGGTACAGAGGCTTAGTGATGACTTCACTGGATCTAGAATAAGGTATGAATGAGAAATAGAAAGGCTTTATCTGCCATTTTCATTAGCGTTTTGATGGGGATAGGGGTAGGGACCAGAGCAAGGAAAATGAAAGCTAATTAAACTTTGACTTTAGGGGTTATGTTTCATGGTTGAGTTTAAGACTGCCCACCACACATACTGTATGTATGGGTGGCTATATTGTATGAAACAATATACCTATACAAAATATTAAAAAGTTAGTAGTGCGCTGCCATTTGAATGTATATATATATATATATATATATATATATATATATATATATATATGTATATATATTTATATATATATATGATACGCTGCTGCTGCCACCAAAGCAAAAAATGTCCAAAATTGTGGAAGCGCTCTTGAGAAATTAATAATGAATACACCAATAATGTGTGTGTAAACATGGGATGCCAGAATATTAATAACAGCATGTGTTGCCTTAACTATATATGTAAGACACCAATAATCAGATAACTATAAAAAACAGATACTCATAAAAAACAATTAATACAATAATATATAGATAGGTGCCTTGCTAGGATGCATAGCAAAATGATTCCATAATGTGCCAAGAAATGTGCAAATAATGCCGGAGAATAAAGTGCTAGTGCCGATATGCAGTTATGAATAAGTCCCAGTGCACAGTAGTAAACAATGTTGATAAAGTTTATAGGGCAAGTAGCTGAAAAAGCTTCTCATGTGATGAATAAAGAAGTCCACAGGTTCATGCACAGGTTGGAACAACACGCGTGCTCCCTTCACCAAGTGAAGTGGGCTCTCACCTCCGGAGTAGACCCCACCATGTCAAGTCTCCTATAAAAAGGTAGATAGTGATTCATGCAATAGTTAAAACGCTTAATAGGACCATATCCTCCACCAGGTAGACTGGAGGCTCACCTCAGGTTAAGGCCCCAACGGGTGAATTCAGACACATCACAGCAGATAGATATCCAGACTCCTTCCCCTTTAAGGGTTGTGGATTGTACTCCCAATGTTCCACCGTTAATACGTGAACAGGTAAACAAAAAAACACAGACACCTCCACTAGTGTAATATGAAGAACCAGAGGTAGAAGATAACCACTGACAAAATCCCTCCTTAAAATGCACTCACATTTATTAACCGGTTCCCCACCGCGCGCCGTGTTTTTACGGCGGCAGTGGGGGAGCCCTGCGCGAATCGCCGTAAATAAACGGCGATTCGCATTTTGGCCGCCGGCGGCGCGCGCGCGCACCCGCCGCTCTCCTGAGGAGTGTGCCCGCGGCTCGGGCGGACCCGATGTCCGCCGGCGAGCCGCGATGAGCGGCTACAGGGCAAAGAACGGGGAACCGCCGATGTAAACACGGCGGTTCCCCGCCCTGTCAGTGGCGCATGACAGATCTACTGATCCCTGTCACTGGGATCAGTTAGATCTCTCATGCCCATGTTAGCCCAACCCCCCCACAGTAAGAACACACCCAGGGAACACTATTAACCCCTAGATCGCCCCCTGCAGGTTAACCCCTTCACTGCCAATGACATTTATACAGTAATCAGTGGACATTTAAATTTCTGATCGCTGAATAAATGTCATTGGTCCCAAAAAAGTGTCAAAAATGTCCGACATGTCCGCTGCAATATCGCAGTACCGCTAAAAATCGCAGATCGCCGCCATTACTAGTAAAAAATAAAAAAAAAATAAAAACCCCAGAAATGAATTCTCATCATCCGTAAACGCGGCCACTTTTGCGCAAACCAATCAATAAATGCCGATTGCGATTTTTTTTTATCGCAAATATGAGGAATTATATAAATCGGCCAAAAACGGTGAAAAAAAATTTTTTTTTAGATTTTTTTTTTGGATTTGAATTTTAGCAAAAAGTAAGAAATTTGGGTTTTTTTTGCAAAATGGTCGCTCTTCTTTTGTTTATAGCGGTGATCAGAAATGACGCAGAGGCGATCAAATACCACCAAAAGAAAGCTCTATTTGTGGGAAAAAAAGGACGCAAATTTCGTTTGGGTACAACGTCGCACGACTGCGCAATTGTCCGTTAAAGCGACGCAGTGCCGAATCGCAAAAAGTGCTCTGGTCCTAAAGCTGCAAAACCTTCCGGGGCTGAAGTGGTTAAGTAAAAAATCTGCATTAAAATCAATATGGTTCACAGTATCCACACAAGGGTCTCACGTGTCCGCAATAAGTATTACCACCAGGCTGGACCTCTACATGTTTCGCCACCCCACGTGGCTTCATCTGGAGGCAGATTGTGGGCAGAGCCTGATCTGGACTTGTATATAGAATGCATGGCTGAGACTTCCATGGATATAGGAGCCCCTCCCCCAGTGATGTCAGGACGTTTCTGCACAGAAAGATAGACGCAAATGGGGACAACATGTGTTCTGTTCAACACAGGCAATTCGAAAACCAGGGAATAAAGTTGTCACCTCACTAAAGGAAGTGCACATGAGAGCTGGAGACAAGGTAGAGATCTCACCATCATCACTGCTTTTTGCAAAACAATCAGTGACATGCTTAACAGACTGTATAGGTGCATTTTTCAATTTCTTCATTTTGACCATAGTTCTACTTTAAGGGGGTAAATCCTTCCAGAGCTCAAGTGGTTACATGGCTTAAGCACTGAGGGTAAGTGTTCTCGGGGTTAGGATACATTTCAGAGTGTATTAGCGTCATCTTAAGATTCAGGCTAAGTTTAGAGATTGGGGATGTGGGGGACACTTTCATTATTTTCAGTGCCAAAGGTTTCACACCAAAACTGACATGTGTCAAAATCCAAAATATTCTGTTAAACAAGTGCAATGTAAGAAAATAGTGTAACACACATTGGGGCTGATTTACTAAAACGGGAAAGAGTAAAATCTGGTGCAGCTGTGCATGGTAGCCAATCAGCTTCTAACTTCATCTTTTTTAATTAAGCCTTCACAAATAAAAAACCTGGAAGATAATTGGTTTCTATGCAGAGCTGCACCAGATTCTGCACTCTCCAGTTTTAGTAAATCAATCCCATGGTTTTTAATGTTTGGGGGGAGGTGGGGCACATAAGATAGCTAGCATAATGGAGAGCAATGTCTAATTCCATCCTTGGTTTTCAGAATTACAAGATATAAGAGTAAAAGTTCCATTGGGGACACCTGTGCTGGTGACAACTATCTAAGGGGAATATGTTTGTGCAGACTCTCATTTATCCAGGTCATGATATATGTAGTAGTAGTTGGTCACATTTTATCAGATTATTACAGGTACTTATGTAGCGCTGTCAATTAACACAGCACTTTACATATACTGTATGTAGTATATTATACAGTACATTCACATTAGTCCCTGATCTCAAGGAGCTTACAGTCCAGAACTCATAATCATACATTCACATACTAGGGCCCATTTAGTCAGGAACCAATTAACCCACCAGCGTGTCTGGGAGAACAAGCAAACTCCAGGCAGGTAGTGCCATGGTTGGGATTCAAACTGACATTCAACCGGATCTGTTCTGTAGTGCTGAAGACACTTCATAGCTTTTCCAAGTGGCTTGGACAAGCTATGAAACATCTTCAACATTACCCACTTCCAGACCGAGCCTGTTTTTGGAGTTCAGGGTTTTCAAGTTAAAACCAGTTTTTTTTTTTCTATAAAATGACTTAGAACCCTCAAACATTATATATATACTTTTTTTTCTAACACCCTGGTGAATAAAATGGCGGCCGTTGCAAAACGTTATGTCACACCGTATTTGCGCAACGGTCTGACAAGCGCAATTTTTAAAAAAAAAATCACTTTTTTGAGTTAGGGTCAGTTCACACTACATTCAGTCCAGTGCGTTTTTTATGTATCAAAAACGCATGGAAAGTAGGTAATATGGTTTTCAATGGCATAGTTCACACCAGTGCAATCAGTTTCAGTGCATTCTAGTTCCAAAAAAAAGTAGAACATGCTGCATTTTTTCTGCACTGAACTGTACTGGAATGCAGTAAAACTTATTAAAAATGCATCGGAACATACCAAAAACACACCGGAACATAGCAGAAACGCACCGGAATGTACCAGAAACGCACCAGAAAGCATAAAAAAAGCACTGTAACTAGCCCTAAAGGTTAAGAAAAAAAGAGGGTAGAAAAAGCACTGGACTGCATCAAACACGTGTTAAAAACATGCCTGCAAAAAAGTACCTGGAACACATCTGGACTGTGTCTCTATGGTGTGAGCTGGCCCTTTAAAAATAAGACTTCAGTAAAGTTAGCCCAATATTTTTCCATATTGTGAAAGATACGCCGAGTAAATTGATACCCAACATGTCATGCTTCAAAATTGCACCTGCTTGCGGAATGGCGACAAACTTTGCAACTTACAAGTCTCCATACGGGATGTTTAAACATTTCTACAGGTTATCAGTTTTAAGTTACAGAGGAGGTCTAGTGCTGGAATTATTGCCCTCACTCTAACAATCGTGGTGATACCTCACATGTGTGGTTTCCAACACCGTTTTTATATGCGGGCGGGACTTGCGTATGTGTTCGCCTCTGCGCGCGAGCTCGCGGGGAGGGGGCGCTTTAAATTTTTTTTTTTTCAATATTTTTATTGAAAAAACAAAAAGAAGCATTACAAAGCTTATATGCGTCATACCATGTAGTTTAACAAGAAAAGTGGTTAGATGGGATACAAAAACTTCCATATTTATTTTGGGTACATTTTGATCATAACAGATGTGAAACCTCAATATTGGGTCTTTTTTACTCTGCGCACTCAGGCCCTGGGGCACCCCGCTGGGAACACACTGTGCCGCAGGGGTGAGGGGGCAGCTGTGGAAGGTAGAGCGTTTCAGTATATAAGCATCAACATTTATACACATAGATAACAGGAGTGCAGACTAACTTTGAGAATAATACTTAACATGCCCAAACTCAGTCTCAGAAGTGCTGGTTGAATTGGAAGAAACTATAAGCTAGAATAGTAAAATATCATAGAAATGCTAAGCTGAGTAACGGAGGGTAGACGAGATGGCATTGAATTGAGTATAGTACTGAGAGAGAGGTAAGAAAAGGGAAGACAGAGAGGGGAAAAGTGAGCGAGAGAGGTAGAGAAGAGAACAGTGGCGGCTAGAATAGCTGGATGTAAGGAAGGACAGGGTGGGTAGGACTAGCTTTCCGGGATCAGTGGCTCGTATGTCAAATAGGAGACTGAAATAATAAGTGGTGCGCGAGGTGGTTGCGGCATCAGGAGATTCCTGTCAAAGTCAGGTGGTAGGCAATTTCTAACCCAAGGGTCCCAAATTGTCTCAAATTTGCGTATTCTATTGCTGTCTATGCCTTCCATTTTAGCATTTATAAAGGCCTTATTCATTCTGCCTCTGGTCTCAGCCACAACCAGCACAGGGGATTTCCAAGCCTTGGCAATTGTCTGCTTAGCTGCAGTTGTGAGGAAGACTAGCAGCTTAAACTGAGAGGTAGTCAACTGGCTCGGTTTCAAGTTGAGTAGAGCAATCGATGGGTCAGGAGCAATACTTGTCTCTAAGGCTTTGGAGGCGATAAGGAAGATATGCTTCCAGAATTCCTTTGCTAAGGGACAGTCCCACCAGATGTGGTAAAATGTACCCGGCTCATTACAGCCTCAAAAACAGTCTATCGGGTACGAAGGGAGATATTTTGAGATTTTGGCTGGCACTAAATACCATCGGGTGATAACCTTGATATTGGTCTCCTTAGCCAATATATTGGGGGAGGAAGAATTAGTAGCTGACCATATATTAGACCATTCAGTTATGTTCAACATACGCCCCAGATCGGAAGCCCATTTGTCTTCATATGAGGGCAAAGGGTTGTCCAAATCAGTGACTAGTAGCTGATAGAGTAATGAGAGGGTGCCTCTGGCATGAGGATCGGATTTACAGATCCGCTCAGAGGAAGATAGATGAGTCAGAGGTGTATCTGTACTAAGGGAGGGTGTATAGAAGTTCTTTATTTGTAAGTATCAAAATAATTCTGAGCTGGGTATACCATGAGCTTCGCAAAGGGTAGGAAAGGTACTGAAGGAGTTATTGGTGATAAAGTTACGCAGTCGGAGCAGGTTGGAGGAAGCCCAGATTTTGAAGGAATTAGGGGAGTCCCAAACAGGGGGAAAGGCCGAGTTCCTTAGAAAGGAAAGAAGGGGATTATGAGGAGATTGCAAGCTGCGGGAAACCCTGTGCTTATCCCAGATAAAAAGGGAGTGTTAGATGATTGGGCTGAACAGGCGAGTGCGGTCTGCAGGCCTAAGCCATAGAATGTTAGCAACGGAGATAGGGTCAACTTCGGCGGATTCAATGGCTACCCAAAGTGGGACTTCTTTGGTCGCATGATACTTAGTGAGTTGAGCAATCTGTGCCGCATAGAAGTAAGATGAGAATTTTGGTACACCGAGACCACCACAGCACCTAGGTGCGTAAAGTGTCTTTTGGGGAATACGGGGTCTAACCGATCCCCATATTTAAGATAGGGTCCTGCACTGCAGCAGGCGCAGGAAGTAGGCTGGGATGGATACAGGGAGTGTACGAAAGAGATAGAGGAACTTAGGGAGGATTGACATCTTAGCCACATTGATTCTGCCTACCCATGAAATGGGTAAGGAGGACCATTGGGACATCAGTGTAGTAACCTTCTTCAATTAAGAGAGGATATTAGCCGTAAGTAAGTCTTCGTAGGATGCAGTTAACTGGACACCAAGGTATGGTAGCTGGTGGGGGGCCCAATTTAATTGTTTTTAAATTATTTATTTTATTTTTTATTTTTACACCGTCCTTCCACCAGTCAATGCTATGGAGCCGAGTGGGCAGCATCTTACGCATACTCGGCATTCAGGCACTGGGGGGGAGCCGACCCGATCATCTCCGCCGCTACCGGCGGGTCCTGTAAGTAGCGGAGATGATGGGTAAACGGCGGGAGGGGGGGGTGGGCACATCTCCCGCCACCGATAAAAGTGATCTTGCTGCCAATCCACCGCTGAGACCACTTTTATGAGACGCAGAAACAGCCACAGAAAAAAAATACCGGGGTTATGGTAGCTATCTGCTACCATAACAACGGTATTCCACTTCAAAAGACCGCCCTCAAATGACAGCGGGCAGTCCAGAAGTGGTTACAGAACAAGTCCAATTGAATGTGATTAAAGTAATACTATATGCAAAACTTTTTTTTTCTTCATTTTGGATTGATATTTTTTTTTTTTTTTTGTATACCAACTGGGTCCTATTTGGGATATTTCCCTTCATTTCCTGTCCCATATCCTAAACAAGAAGTGAGATGAGATTCCTCCAAAATAAGGAGAATCTAAAGTATGGTTGTGACCAGAAATAGCATCCCCATTGGAAGATTTCCCCTCTATTACACCCATATTAGGGATGTAATATGTAACATGTTACAAATGTTACAAATCCACCAGCCCCACACCTCCCTGTACCCCTGCTCTCTGTGAGAATCTTCAAAGAACGTGGTCACGTGGGGCTCTGCCCGCCTGGCTGCGTCACTCATTCACAGAGTTCTGTGAAATGAAAACAAGATTCAGCAGCCTTGGAGGCTCTAGGCTTGTAGTTCTCAATAATCAACCACGCCTCTGTTGAGTGCTTTGGTAGTTCACTGATGTTTCCTGTTAATGTGTGTAGCCATGAGCTGGATAATTACATTTCCTGCGGTCAGAAGACACTGTATGGTATTAATTTAAGGCAGCTGTTTCCCTCTAGTGTTCCAGTTTGGCTGTCCTGTGACACTTTTTTAGAGGCAGAGCAAGTCATCTTGGGACATGTAGTTTATCTGCAAGGATTCGCCCCCTGGCTGTATTGGGTGAAACTACAACTACAAGAGAGACTATAAAATGCAAAGGTTTGGGCCTGGTGGGCTCTCTTGGGACCGGTGTGGATCTGTGGGCAGTGCATCTGTTACTAGGGAGCTGCAGCTGTTGCGGCCTGCTTCTAAAGATCTACCAAGCAGATATCTGGAAGGACACCGCGGACACTCTATGTCACGGTCCTGGCGGTGGAGTCTGTCTTGTGCAGTGGACAACAGCTCTTGCGCACCCGATTCAAGGACCCCTGGTGGAGCAGACAGAAGTCCAAGAGTGCGGGATGGCACGAGGGCTGGATGGTCACTGGTGGTGATGTGATGATCCAAGTGGTTGTGCTGATCAGAGGGATGGTCGTGCAGGCTGGGTTGGCAACGGGCTGGCTGTGCGGTACAGATGGGTCAGGCAGAAGAATGGTCAAGTCCGAGCAAGGTTCGTTATCAGGCGGGCAGCAGAAGTACAAAGGGAGCAGACAATCGGAGGGTCATGGAAGCTGGGGTCAGTGCAGGCAGCGGATCAGCAGGTCAGGTCAGGCCGGGTCAACAGGAAGAAATGGCAATACAGGAACAGAGGTTTGAGCTGGGGCTCACAGGTCACAGACGCTGTAGAACGAACAGCACTTGCTGCTGGGAACAGAGGATTCAAATAGAGCTGCTTGGCGCCGTTTCCGGCGCATACGCGCGCACGGGAGCACATGGACGCGCGCAAAAGTGCAGAGGCGCGCGCACCACTGCGGAAACTGCCAGGAAGCACCAAACATCTGGACTGGGTGCTTTTCCTAACAGTCTAACTATTCTGTCCGGCGGCTGCCTGGAGGCTGTTCCAGTTCCATCTACCCTGCCGAGATATCAGATCCTTGTGAGCCGTGGTGCATTGGAGGCTGGAGAGGATCCCTTGAGCTATACACCAGAAAGAACATCATCTTCATCATCATCTTTACCATCATCATCCTTATCATCATCTGCATCTGTCACGTACCTGGTAGGCGAGTCTGACTTATGCAGTAGGCAACCTCCCTTACTCACCTGACTCGGGAACCCCTGGTAGAGCAGACAGGGGGCTCGGGAGTACAGGAGAGCACGAGGGTCGGACTGGATCACTGATGATGGTAATAGGTCCGTTGGAGCGATCGTGCAGCAGAAGCGTGGTCGTGCGGGCTGGGTCGGCAACTGGCTGGCGGTGCGGTACAGAGGAACAGGCAAAAGAGTGGTCGGGTACAGGCAGAGTTCGTTAACAGGCTGACAGCAGAGGTGCAGAAGGATCAGGCAATCGGATGGTCGTAGGCAGGCCAAGGGTCGGTACAGGCGGAGTTCAGACAAGGTCGGGCAAGCCGGGTCACAGGAACAGGAGACAGGAACAGATAACAGGCACAAGTTGCTCAGGAAGGACGGGTACACGCTGTAGATCAGACAGCATCTGCTTACAGGAAGCAGGAAGTTTAAATAGAGCTGCCCTTCATGGAATGAGAGGAAACCACACCCAAGTGCAATTAACCCTCGCACAGTCTTCTAACAGCATCTCCAGTTCCAGTGTGGTGAGTGGGTGAAATAGACACTGTGTATAGACATCATTGCTTCCCTACATTTCTTGCTATATTTGATTCCAAGATCTGTTCCTGGACACTGTACACAGACATCCATGCTATCCATTAGTCTGCTGCTGCTTGTAGTTCCACAGAGTATAGTATTTCTAAGTCAGTGATCACTGTGAAGTCAATTACAGTTTTATTTGCCAGAGCAAATGTCAAATAGAGCACTGTCTATTGATCATACACCATTTTTTTGATCAGTCATCCTGCCTTATCAACCGATACTCTTTGCATGCAATTAAAATATCTGAGAGCTAGCTGAAGACCTATTGGATTATCTTACAGTAACACTGGACTACTCCTACTTCTCTCCCCACTTTAGGAAGTCACTGTTTTGCTGAAACTATCAAAGCTGCACTTCACCAAAGAACTCTTTATAACAGCAGGTTGAATAGTACTACAGTTACTGTTTGCTGGAGATTTACCTATTTACTTGTTACTGTACTGCTCTTATGAGTGAGAAATAGAGAGTGGTCTGACACTATAAAGCTCTCCTGTGCCCCACTCCCATGTGCAAATATATGCACCTGTTGGATTTAGGAAATATAGTGTACATTGCATAATATTTTGATCCTAAGTGGTAATAGTCAATCTTTTGCAGATAAAACTTTATGTAAGTTAAACCCCCCTTGGGTTAAATTCAAGTTCTTCTTTGATTCTTTCTTCAATCAGCCTATTGAGTAAAAGATTACTGATTCAACTCACTCTGGTGTATGTCATTACTGCTGTCATTACTTAAAGGGAAAACCAGAAAATGTTTAAAACCAGGGTGACAGAGGTGGCAGAGGACCCACAGGGGCAGGGTAACCAGAGGGTTATTGATTTATCTTGCGACCCTCAAGAGGGCAGCGCTACATAGGTAACTGCTTACAGTGTATGGCCAAACAGCTTACACACAGAGCCTGCAAGAGCCCTGCATTGCACCTGCTGATTGTGGGTGCAATGTTTTCCAGGCTACCAATAAAAAAAATAAAATTTGCAATTTTTTTTACCTGCAAAAAAATGTGCATTTTTATTTTTAAACTCCTCAGCCCCAGAAGGTTTTACTCCCTTAATGACCAGGTCATTTTTTGCGATACGGTACTGAATTATTTTAACTGACAATTGCGTGGCTGGTGACGTTGTACCCAAATAAAATTGATTTCCTTTTTTTCCCCACAAATAAAGCTTTCTTTTGGTAGTATTTGATCACCTCTACGTTTTTTTATTTTTTGCGCTATAAACAAAAAAAGAGCAACAATTTTGAAAAAAAAAAAACACCTATATTTTTTACTGTCTGTTATAAAACAAATACAATAGTAAAAAAACTAAAAAAAAAGTTAAAAAATCGAATTTCTTCAGCAATATGTATTCTGCTACATATTTCGGGTAAAAAAATCCCAATAAGCGTATATTGATTGGTTTGCGTAAAAGTTATAGCATCTACAAACTATGGGATAGATTTATGGAATTTTTATTTTTGAAATATTTTTACTAGTAATGTGTAATTACAATGTAAATCAGTGATTTTTAGCGGGACTGCTACATTGCAGCGGACAAATCTGACACTCAGGGGCTGATTTACTAAAGGGAAAGAGACTGAGACAGAGCTTGGTAAATGAGCAGAAACTCAGTTGACTTCCATCATTCAATCATGTGCAAGCAAAAATGTTTTTATCTTTATTTTCCTTGCACGTGATTGGGTAGTCTTTGCAAAGTGAAGCCTTACCTCCTTTACCAAGCTTTGGAGCAACCGCACTTGCAGAGGGCAAAGTGCACTGTCAATTTGCCTTTAGTAAATCAACCCCTGAGTGACACTTTTTGGGGACCAGTGACACCAATATAGTGATCGGTGCTAAAAAAAATGTACTAATGACACTGGCAGGGACGGGGTTAACATCTGGGGCGATCAAAGGGTGTGTTTCCTGGGAGTGCTGTCTAACTGGGGGGGGGGGGGTTGACCTGAGGGAAGACAGAGATCTGTGTTCCTGCTTAGCACAGGATCTCCATCTTCCCCTCTCACAGAACGTCGATCCACCTTGTTTACATAGGCAGACCACCATTCTGCCTCTCTCGGGAACAATCACGGGGTGCCAGCAAACATTGGGTCCGCTGGCCCCGCTGATTGGCTCCCGCTGTGTCGCAGCAGGAGTGGGTGGCCGGCAGCGCGCATGTGCGCCCCCGACCCAGAACTAGAAATCATGTACAGGTATGTGATTTCTTAAAGGAGGGCCATTCTGCCACAGTATATATGGGTGGAGCGGTCTGGAAGAGGTTAAAAAAGTTAAAGTGGAGTTTCACCCACTGTGGAACTTCTGCTTTAATGGAAGGTGACCCCCCCCCCGACATGCCACAATTGCCATGTCTTTTTTTGGGGGTGTGACCCTGTTTTCACAGGTTTCCGGGCCTGTTCCTCCCCTCCAGGAAGGAAGTCCACCTTCCCCCTCCCTCTCGGCGATCTTCTGGGACACGACACAGGTCCCAGAAGATATGCCGGCCAGTCGCAAGGCGTATCCCAACTCGCGCCTGCACAGTGTGTGCCCGGCTTTGAAGCCAAAGCCGGGTGCCCACTCCTATGCTGGCGCCACCTAGGGGAGGGGGTGAAGAGCGAGCCCTCGGGCGACCGCATCGCTGGAGAAAGAGACAGGTGAGTGTCCGATTGTTAAAAGTCAGCAGCTACACTGAAGCCTTGTACACACGGGACGACGATCGTATACAACAGGCCGTATCAACGACCGTTGTATGCAAAATCGATCATTCGTATGCGCGATTAGAACAGCCGACATACGACGGTCATACAAGGGGAGTTGTATGAGCAGACTAGAAAACTTGGTCGTACCAACTAGCAGTCATACGATCGTTGTATCGTGTGTACAGAGAAGTTGCTACAACACGTTGTATTGTGCAAAACACGCATGCTCCGAAGTCAGGAACGGTCGGATGCTAATTACATGCACCTGAACGTTCTTTCTTTGGTCGTACGATCGTGTTGTGCAGTCAGTAGGCAAGTTACATTATCCAACATACAATTTGAGACAATCGTAAGTACGATCGTTGTCCCGTGTGTACGAGGCTTTATTGTAACTGCTGACTTTTACATGGGTGGAACTCTGCTTTAACATCCTTTATCTAGATATTTCCACTCCCTTCCCATTGTGTGTAGCAGGGGTACACTTTTCCAGCGCTATCCAAAAATAGTTTTGGTTTTTCATACACCTTAAATTAAAACTATATTAGATTTAAAGACTGTGTTTCTTTAACAGAATCAAGGTCCTTGTGTTCAAATATGATCAAAAGTTACCTTTTTTTCGGGAGAGCTATATTAGCTTGAATAAAACATTACAAGAGTACAGAGAGTTTGAGATAAAACAGCAATTTAGTCCCCCTTAGCTTGCATACCTTATGAAAGAAGTCCATTGTGCGAGTCATAAATTAACAAATAAGCAGCAATTGCTGTCATCGGATCCTATAATTCACTTTCTGATTAACCTCTTTGTAAGATGTGAATATTACACATCACATTATGGCCACACAGGGAAACAGGGAAATATTTCACAACAAGATCTTTATCACGGTCAATTAACATTGTTTTTATTGCTGGAAAATGATATTTTCACGTTATTTATGTCGCAAAAAGGCTATTACTGTGTGCTTGAAAGATCTAAATTTCTTTGGTGTGATCTAATATCCACGTTTTCCATCCAGGTGTTAATGGTCCTAGGTGAATCGCTCTGTCACAGCAGGCAGTTAATAACGCTACCATCATCTAGCTGTTTATTGGTACCGAAACTCTCTACCCAACTGATCCTTGTTCCGGAAGATTTTTAAAGCTGAATTCCAGAAATGGATATTTTTACTTAGTTACATTAGTCCAGCTTGGACCCAAGTGAATGTGGTGACATGTCACTTTGCAAAGAATACCCAATCACGCGCAAGGAATATATATACAGTACCTCACAAAAGTGAGTACACCCCTCACATTTTTGTAAATATTTTAATCTATCTTTTCATGTGACAACACTGAAGAAATTACACTTTGCTGGTCTGCACAGTGAACGGGCAAATTTCCACAGGCACTCTTTAAAATCTTATGTCAAGAGCGGAAGACGTTCTAGCTAAAGAAAGATGAGGAGGACAATTCCATAATACTGATGGTCAACCAGCTGAAACAATGAACTCTATGTGGCTGATATCTTCAAGACCTGGAAGCTAAGATCCCTGTATTAGTGGTGCCTACTACAGTGATTTCCATCTTTAAGGGGAACCCAGAGGCATGGTATATACAGTATCTCACAAAAGTGAGTACACCCCTGCCATTTTTGTAAATATTTTATTCTATCTTTTCATGTGACAACACTGAAGAAATGACACTTTGCTACAATGTAAAGTAGTGAGTGTACAGCTTGTATAACAGTGTAAATTTGCTGTCCCCTCAAAATAACTCAACACACAGCCATTAATGTCTAATCCGCTGGCAACAAAAGTGAGTACACCCCTAAGTGAAAATGTCCAAATTGGGCCCAATTAGCCATTTTCCCTCCCCGGTGTCAGGTGACTCGTTGGCGTTACAAGGTCTCGGGTGTGAATGTGAAGCAGGTGTGTTCATTTTGGTGTTATCGCTCTCATTCTTTCTTAATGGTCACTGGAGGTTCAACATGGCACCTCATGGCAAAGAACTTTCTGAGGATCTGAAAAAAATAATTGTTACTCTACATAAAGATGGCCTAGGCCAGGGGTCTTCAAACTATGGCCCTCCAGTTGTTCAGGAACTACAATTCCCATCATGCCTAGTCATGTCTGTGAATGTCAGAGTTTTACAATGCCTCATGGGACGTGTAGTTCCGCAACAGCTGGAGGGCCGTAGTTTGAAGATCCCAGGCCTAGGCTATAAGAAGATTGCCAAGACCCTGAAACTGAGCTGCAGCATGGTGGCCAAGACCATACAGGGGTTTAACAGGACAGGATCCACTCAGAACAGGCCTCGCCATGGTCGACCAAAGAAGTTGAGTGCACGTGCTCAGTGTCATATCCAGAAGTTGTCTTTGGGAAATAGATGTATTAGTGCTGCCAGCATTGCTGCAGAGGTTGAAGGGATGGGGGGTCAGCCTGTCAGTGCTCAGACCATACGCCGCACACTGCATCATTTGGTCTGCATGGCTGTTGTCCCAGAAGGAAGCCTCTTCTAAAGATGATGCACAAGAAATCCCGCAAATAGTTACTGGAACCATGTCCTGTGGTCTGATGAGACCAAAATAAACATAGGGATGTACTCACTTTTGCTGCCAGCGGTTTAGACATTAATGGCTGTGTGTTGAGTTATTTTGAGGGGACAGCAAATTTACACTGTTATACAAGCTGTACCCTCGCTACTTTACATTGTAGCAAAGTGTAATCTCTTCAGTGTTGTCACATGAAAAGATAGAATAAAATATTTACCAAAATATGAAAAACACTTGCATTTTTGCTTGCACATGATTGGATGAAGAAAGGTAGCAGAGCTTCACCTCAGTCACTAAGCTCTGGGGCAAATTCTTGCGAAGTGATCAATCTTATTTATCATTAGTGTAGCACCCTCTAGTGTTCTACTAGTGTTAGAGCAGGCAAAACATAGCTTGGCTCATGGTCAAGTATGAGTCATGGAATCTGGGTCAGGGTTTATTTAGGTTCAGGTTTGGATGACTCATACAGACAGGTATCTGGTGCCTCCCCCTGGTTCTGGAAAGTTGGAGAACGTTCTGGAGACTGGAGAGCGGAGGCTAGGAAGGTCGTTCTGCATACTCAGGGGACCTTGGCCAATCCCTGGGCAATGGGCCTGGCAGGATGGTTAAGCCAGCCCTTAAGTATGGATGAGTCATGCTGGCAGGGGAAGTCGGGTGAAAGATGGAGATGGAGTGCTGATGAGTCTGTCGTTGGCCTTGAGGGGCCCTCTAGGCCTAGGGGGGCCCCACAGGCCAGAGGCTTGGGCTGGCCCTGGAAGGATCTCGTCTGCAGTGCGGTGTGATTGGGACCACCACCTGTGAGCAGTGGGAGCAAGGAGAAGACAATGAGTACATCAGCAAACGCAGGGACACTACAAGAGGAAAGTCTTCCATATGTAGTCAGCTTTCTGGAGGGACAGCTGTGTGCTTCATCCCTTTATCCTTACCCTGATAGATTGGAGCAGCCAGGAGGGCTGGTAGGACCTGCTGAGTAGTGGAGCTAAGACTAGATCCACAGAAAGGGGGATATATTTTTGCAAGCAGTTATCTCAAGTTTGTGCTACTTTCCTGAAGGGCCCAAGGCCCTTAGTCTGTAATGGATTTGCTATTAATCTACAAAGGACTGTGAGTTTGTACAGAAGGAAGCAGCTCAGGAATTTTGTACAGAGAGAGGAAGAATTTCCCCAAGTTTTTCTGGGTTTATCATCCACTGGGAATACCATAAATCCCTTTACCCTATCCAAGTTGGTATCCCCTAATAAAAACAACAAAAACAAGTTACTGAACTGACTTCTTGTGTCTGGCTGCAAGCGAAAAATGCGTGTTGCCTAGCTGTGCAGTAATAGGACAGTCGGTTGCCAGCGGCCTCTGCGGGGGTAGTGCTACATGTGCTACATTAGTAAATTAATCCTCATGTCTCTAGACACACAGCATTTTATCACACATACAAAAACATCTTGCGCTAACCCCAACACTCTGAATACGTGAATGAAATTTCAAATATATTCACAAACAATAAATGTGACATAACGGTAATTATGCAGACCAGTCAAGTTCTTCCAACCCAAACTCGCTCATCTATGTTTTTATGGACCTTGCTTTGTGCAGTGGTGCGCAGTCATGTTGGAACAGGAAGGGGCCATCCCCAAACTGTTCCCACAAAGCAGCAATAACGTCACTCCCGCGCATGCGCGTGGGAGTCCTCCTTTCCAGCAAGGAGGTATGATTCGCCGGACCTTCAGAGCGCATGCAAAGCTTATGTCAGTGGCTGCATGCAAGGTGAATATCTCCTAAACCTTGCAGGTTTAGGAGATATTAATTTTACCAACAGGTAAGCCTTATTATAGGCTTTCCTGTAGCTAAAAATCACAAAGCGGACAATACAACCGCTTTAAGAGTTTCCTTCACTGGAACTAAGGGGCCAAGCCCAACCCCTGAAAAACAACCCCACACCATGATCCACCCTCCACCAAATGATTTGGACCAGTGCACAAAGCCAGGTCTATAACAACATGGCTGAGTGAGTTTGGGGTGGAGGAACTTGACTGACCCACATAGAGTCCTCACCTCAACCCAATAGAACACCTTTGGGATGAATTAGAGACTGTGAGCAAGGTCTTCTCGTCCAACATCAGTGCCTGACCTCACAAATGCACTTCTGGTTCCTAAACCTTGTGGACAGCCTTCCCAGAAGAGTTGAAGCTCTTATAGCTGTGAAGGGTGGGCCAACTCAATATTAAACCCTACAGACTAAGACTGGGATGCCATAAAAGTTTATGTGCGTGTAAAGGCAGGTGTCCCAATACTTTTGGTAATATGGTGTACAAAAACATGTTACTCTAACCCCAACACTCTAAATATGTGAATGAAAGATAAAGGTATCTTAAAGATAGATCCTCTCCCCAATAGTATCCAATAGGTTTACCAGACAGCCATGACCTTCTGATGACAGGAAGGTCAAAACGCACATTTATCGCAAAGGGCTCATAGGACTCCTTCCAAACAGGGTCCTCAGAACACTGGACTTACACCACTCCTCATAAAAGGTACCTCAGAGAGTCCTAAATCATATATCCATGTGCTGTCATTCCCAGAATGTAAATAGTAAACTCCACATAGTGTGTACCAGTAAAACTCACTTTTTAATAAAAAAAGGAATAAAACTCACCTTTAAAGTGCATAGACAGCGCTTAATACACAAACTCTGTCTGGCCCACATACAAAATGGCTGTGCGTAAACATCCGGTTCTGCCAGTAACTCACAGTCAGATATGGCTGCTGGTGGGTGTGGTCATGTGTGGAGCAGGAACAGGAAATGTCTTTTATCACACATACCCTAATACCAGTGAGACTAGCATTGGCAAGATCACATATAGTCCTCGGTACTATTAGTTCTAAATTTCCACCTTCGAAATTCTCTTCGCCCAAGTGCATTCTACAAGGACTACATTTCAAAATGATCGGGCCTGTGTGCTATCGGATATTAGATGCACTGCTTGGGGATGAAAGGACTTCTCACTATCGTAATCATGGCACATACCCTAAAACCACCCTGTTTTTTAACCACACAGACCTGGCCCTATGTGCGGCCCTGGGTAAACACTTTATCATACTGAGAGCATGCTCCCAGCACAGTAATCAAAGGGTACAAGAACGCTCCTGATGCAAACCTGCGATCGGGAGCTTTCCAATCATGTGACCGCTGTGACTGCCAATCATATTGGTTCCATGATCAGAATGTCTGTCTCCCGGAATTTAGATCCACTTGAAGGGCCAGAAGGCGCAGGTGGGAAGGGGTTAGAGAAGATTTCCAGGTTTGGATATTTTTATGTAGTTGTATTGTTCCAGCTTGGACCAATGTAACTATTTGTATACCTTATATGTGGGATCCCCATGGAAGCTGAAAATCAGTGTAGTAGACATTGCTACTATAGTGATTTTGACTAGTTTTCAGGTCCTGTGCCAAGCTGCCGGACATGGCCACCATTTAGAGAATGCTATGCATTTTTTTCAAGAAAGCAAAGCATTCATTTATTGGACTAGGCGGATAGCGTGTTTTTACTGCCCTACCTCACCAGCTCATCCAATCAGAGAAGGCATTCCATTGAGAAAATGCAAAGCGATCACTGAATGGTACCCAAGCGGTTGACCTCTAGTGTTCAGAATGCAGCAGGGCGGACGCTTGGCACAGGATATGGAAGTTAGTTGAGATCACTGGAGTAGCGGTGCCTCCAGCTTCCATGGGGATCTCCCAGGTATGACACATGTAAAATATCCATATCTAGAATTCTTGTTTGGCAATTTTATCAAGATTAAAGGGAAACTGAACTAATGGTTTAGGGGATTTTTTTTTTTTACATGCAAGGCAAATATGTGACAAATAAACATGAAATACCGAACAACGTAATAGCAAAGTTAGTTAAAGAGGCTTCTGCCTGCTTAAAGGGCCTCATTTAACTGACTGAAACCTTGGACATAAGCTGGCCACACACTAGTAAATATTTATTCAAAAAATGTTTTTTGTTCAATTTTTTTAATTGCTTGTGGGAGTCAAATCTAGTTTTCGACAGCGGTGATGAGAAAATCCAAAGGAGCAGCATGGTAAAAATGAATTTCTAACAGTGAATACAGTTTTCATTCATGAAAGTCCAAAATTAAATGTTAAAGGGTAATTCCACTTTGGTGGGGAAAAAACTAGCAAATAAAAAAAATAAATAATATAGGGTATACAACTGCGACACAAGTCATATTGCAATTGAATGTTATTGAAAATGACCTTTCCTTTTCAATTTGCAGCGGCTGTAATTTTCTGAAAATGCAGTGCAATATGGCTACCTGGGGTTATTCTGTATACAGAATATGTACTGACCACTCCCCAGAAACATAATTTCCTGCTTGTGTGATTGGCTCACCAATTTCCCCAGAGGTCAGATTTCAGGCATCCCCTGCAACAAAAATGTAACTTTTGGTGAGATACTCCCAATAGGAACAGGTCTAAAGGGATGCAGGCCCAGCAGCTTTCCTCATTAGGGCTCTGCAGCTGCACAGCTGACTGATAATTATGAAACCACTCAAATTAGACATAGTCAGCCCAGAGGCACAGAGGAACGGACAGTGATTTCTTCAGAATAACAAAGGGTAGGAATCTGCGATAAAGGTTGTTATAATCCTTGCAATATACAGAGATCACCCAGAGGGGAATGTCTTTTTCTCAACAAAAGTGGAGTTACACTTAAACATTTTAAGTACTTTCGACTGACATTTGTCATGTCATTGAATGTACTGTGGGAATTTTCATATGAATTTTCATATGAATGTTTGTATGAATGTGTATTAAAATCTACTTTTTGTATGGCCAGCTTAAAGTGGAATTCCAGTCATACCCTAACTAAGCCTAATGGGCTGGGGAAGTAGATTTAGGCTTAGTAGGGTTTGACTGGAATGCCACTTTAAGTTATCCAATGAGGAATGAACTCAAGCAGCCACAATTAATTCCCTTGTGTCTTCTGTGATGACTTAAAAAAATCGGTTTTCCATTGTATTTTACTGTGGGCCCTTTATATAACTATACGAGGTGTGTCTAAAAAGTTTGGTGAATGGTCCCAAATCTCAATGGCAACATGGGTCGGGTTTGCGCTCATGCATATGGCTATCCAGAGTGGCGGCAATCCAAGAATGTGTGACAGCAGTTCTACAATCAATTCCTAAAGAGGCCTTTACTGACAGTTTCCAGAAGCTTTATGAGCGTTGCCAAAAGTGTGTTGTGAAGGATGGCGATTACTTTGAAGGCCAATAAAGGTAATTTGTTTGCATCTTCTGCTCTGTTTGTTTTCTGATACCATTGACCAAACTTTTTAGACACACCTCGTATATATAATGAAAGATGTCCACCTAATATCCCTGGATATGGCCAAAAGTAATAAATAAAAGAACCTAAAGTACAGTTGGGCTGAATGGGCAATGTTTGTCTTAGTACCAGCATTTTGGGCTGCAATTTTATTGAGTCCTTGCACCCATGTAAATCAAGAATCAATAGTAAATATGTTTAAAGAACAATTTCAGTATTCCATTTAAACAGGTCCCACATCCAGTTACCAGCCTCATAAAGTATACAAAAAGCTTCCTTTACCTCCCCTGATAGAAACTCCTTCATCTGTGCCTCACATGATTCCCAGACGCTGCAGTTCACAGCAGGAGGGTTTCAGCAATCAGAAAGCAGTGGGTGTGACTAGGTGAATCAGCAGTGACAATGCTGCTAGCCACACCCCTACAACATTATTGCTGCTGGAATTTATAGGGCGTGCTAATCGTCCTTGTGAATGGACTCATACAAACAGCCACAGTGTCAGGACCTGGATCACCTGCTGTTCGCACTGTGGTTCTGTCAGGAACCATGAATCAGATGGAGACAGAAAATGCAGTTAAAATCACACCTTTTAATATAATGGTAAAAATGGTACAAAAAGTAAACATAGTCAAAACATAGCCAGGGTACGATAGCCAAAGCGGGTAGTCAGAACAAGCCAGTAAATCAGGAAGCCAGAGATCAGTGTAGTCAGAGGCAGCAGACAGGATCAAGAACCAGAAGGGACATCAGCCAGGCAAGTCTTCAACAGGAACACAGCAGAGAGTTTCCAGATATGTTTGACCAAGGCTAAGGCACCCAAGGAATGAACCAAGCAGTTTAAATGGCCAGAAGGGGCTGGCTGTAGGCTGGACTGATGAGCAGGAAATGATTACCATGTGAGTCACTGTGGAATAATGAGTGCTGGCAATTAACTGACAGCTGAGCAACCTGAGCACTGAGAAGGGAGGGCTGAGAGGTCAGCCCTGACAGGTTGGGTGGAGGGTTGTAATTTCAGTGTCCACCAGTGGGTGTCTCCCAGCAGCCAACAGATTCCAGTATTCAGTTTCCACCTGATGCTGGAAGGGTATTTAGGTCTCCCCCACTAGTACCTCTCGCTCCAGTGTTTGCTTGCTGCTAGATACTGTGCATCATTCTTTCTAATCCTAACCCTGATATTGCTCCTGCACTGCATCCTGTACCCTGCTGCCTCTTATCTGCTGCCCTTGCTCCTCATCCCAGTCCCGGTTTCTCCTTCCCATTTGCTCCCTGAATCTCCATTTTCCCTTTTTGATCTGTGTTCCGTATTTTATATAGTCAGGTTGTTAGGTAAATACAGTATTTGTCACTGGATTTTTGGTTCACTTGTATGTTTATGTTTGCTGTGTATTCTTTTTGCTGATGTTTGGATGGATTTTGTTTCACTGTAAATAAAACTCTTTTAAATCATAGACCGTCTGGTCCCAATTTCTAAAGTGTGGTTAATGCAGATTTGGCCATCTCTGCTGCTGATTCTTGACACACAGGACTTAGAGGGTTTGATCTTACCTACATAGTTACAGTCAAGTAAAAAATACAAACAACATGTTTCGGGGGAATGAAGCACCCCTTCTTCATTGACATAAGTAGATGGAACAGTCCATGATCACTTCATATTAGCTGAGTAACATAGTCCCATTGCAATGGAAAACTAGCAAGGTTAGGTGAGATTTTAACAATCCCTTCTTTATCTCTATATTTCAGTTGGGAACACTTCTGCATGTCTGTTCTGTCACTTAACAATAAATACAAATATAACTTTGGCTTAGGCATAGTTCTTGAGCAAAATGCCTTTGGTAGCTCTTAGGAGCTTCAATATCCCTCTCTGCTACCCTGAGTTTTGACCCCAGCCTGTTCTGTTCACTTTAATCTGTTTGCTGTCAGCCTTGACCATCTGGCTGCTATATGACTTTGCCTGAACACTGCCTGCCCTGACCTCTGCCTGTTTATGGACTTTGCTTTGGTAACCTGCCAAGCTCATGTGCTATTACCAAGGGGCAAACCAAGGGCTTTGTCAAACAGCAGCATACTGTCCTCCTTGCAAAATGCTAAGAAAAGGCAAAGATTCTCTGCCGTCTATCACAACTGTTTTTTTCTAAAGCATACATCAGATATCAAGCCAAGAGAGACTTCACACCTCCTTGGAAGTGTACTTGTTGACTTCATAGAGTTCTGTAAGCCATGTTCTTATTTTAGCATAGTAGAAAGCTAAAATAGCAGAATATATGACAAAAGAATACAGCTTGACAAGTTGACCGGATCTTTACAAGTCTGCATGATGGAAAATGGACGCCCTGAACTGGTAGACTATTTTATATGTGTGTGTTCTCAGAGTTTTCTATCTTTATGTTGACTACTTGTAGCCTGTAAAAACTACACATTTTAATTAAACTCCTGCTGCCCATGTAACTCTATAGCAAGTCAATGATGGAAGTGTATCACCCTCTAGTGTAGTGTGGTAGAAATGTAGATAGATTTTGTTAGTGTAGGTAAATTGTTAGGCTTGACTGGCAGCCAAGCCTGTGTTTAATTTGGGTCAGGGCTAGTGATACAGGGAGGCTGGTTGACTCATCAGGCAAAAACAAATATTGATAGCACAATAGGACATAAAGGTGCAAACTTAAAATCAGAAAGACAATACTCAACAGTCCAACTGTAACAGTCCGTGAGCAAGTGATTGAATCTAGGTTCTCCCAGACGCTGCACCTTGTGAGAAGCAGAACAAACTTCTAAGAGCAGGAAACAGAAGAAACAAACAGGTGCACCTCTAAGTGTAACCATTAAAAAAGTAATTTATTGGAAAAAAAAAAAAGTAATTTATTAAAACCATAGTGAATGTTACTCACAAAGGTGGCAAATAAAACAGCATTGCAGTGTTAGCCACTGCTGGCTATATCAAGGATTTCCAGAGGGTGGCTCCAGTAGGTTCCAGAGGGAAGAGGAATGCGGCCGTCCAGTCCGCAGTACGTTGGTACAGCCGAAGAGGTCCCTGGTCCCTGTGTGGGATATCAGATCATCACTTCCGGTTCCGGTGATGAGCGTGATGATGAAGTTCCGGCGACGCGTGTGTTGAGGCCTATGCCGAGTACGCTCCATATTGGAGATGGACATGCGTAAGGACAAAGTCACAGTGACGTGCAGCGGAGGTGCGCGCCCCTAGCGGACTTATGCCGATACACTCAATAAAACCAATAGACTACATAGACTAAAGGGGAATCTGCAATCAACTTCAATTACAGTTGAATGGCTAAAATTATATGTGTGTGTGTGAATATTTGGAAATTGAATCATATGATGTGGCATTCAATGGGTGCTGTTTGATGTTACTAGTAAGTTCAAGCCTTCTAACAGCCCCAATACTTTAAGGAGATATTGCACAGATAATTAAACTGTGCTGGGCAAATATTAAATTGGACTAAATAAAACCTTATGTGAGGGAAGGAAAGAATATAGAAAGAATGTACATATAAAACAAGTGTATATATAAAAAAAGTATACATAAAAAATGTGTATATGTGAACAATATATATTTTTAAAAAATGTATATGTATATATACACACTAATATACACCTATGTATAAGGTTAAAGGGCTGCTCTCAGATAGTAGGACATATCGGAAATTAGATGGAGATCCTTTCCCTAGATTGGTCAGAGCATTAAATGAGAAGCTAAAATTCGCCAAGGAGGAGGGTCTTATCAGCAAGAAGGAGTTTGAGTATATGTGGGCTAATGTGCCTATTTTCTACATTATATCCAAAGTCCATAAGTCCCCAGCAAAACCACCAGGGCGACCAATTGTGTCTGCCATAAAGGGGCCCTTAGAAAGGACAGGCAAGTTCTTAGACTCCATGATTAAAGACATGGTTGTTAAGCTGGAGTCATATGTACATGATACCAGACATGTCCTCCAGCAGATTTCCAAAGTCAAAATAGAGGGGGAAGTCCTGCTGGTAGGGATTGATGTGGACTTTCTCTACACCTCAATCCCCCACCATTGGGGGATTGGGGCAGTGGAAAGGTTTCTGGAAAAATATTATCCTGCAAATGCGGCGCAAAACGAGTTTCTTGTGGAACTCCTCTCCTTCGCCCTTAACAACAATTTCTTCCAGTTCCTGAGTGGATATTACCAGCAAATAGAAGGCACCTCTATGGGAGCCCCATGGGCCCCATCCTATGCCTGCCTCCACTTGGGACAGTGGGAGGAAGAGTCAGTGTATGGTATGCCGATGTACCTCCACCATGCACAGACGTGGTTGAGGTAGATCGATGATATACCCATGGTATGGCGAGGGGAGGAAGAAGAGCTGTCTGAGTTCATAAGACTACTCAATACTGATGACTGAAGACTCAAGAGTCTTTATTGTGATCTTTGAGGATGAATTATTCCACTGTACCTTCAGCTACAGAGGTCAATGGAGGCTTGGTTTAAAGCTATTTTACTGCTTGTAAGGGATAGAGATGAGCTTTCGGTTCCAGTTAACCATTTGTTAAGTCTGACTTGAACCCAACTTGTCCGCAGTTTGGCAAACAGGAGCACTAAATGGACAGATTTGCCCAGCTCACCTGCCTGCTTGAACCTCCGGCTGCTGCATCCTGAGTTAGCAGTATCACAACTTTTTTAAGCATTAATACATGTTCTCCATGGTAGTGGCCAACTGCTCATACCCTTATTTTAATAAAAGTTTACACATTGGTCCTAAAAAGGAAATAAACCTTACAAGATTCAAACAAAACACAATACAAAATATGTAAATATATCATTAAACTGTAATCTATACATAGAAATAAGATTATTTACACCAAGGTGATCTTTTTTTCCCATGAAAAAAAATGTAAAACTATATATTCCCTTTAAGTGACCAAATAGCCATGAACATATCAAGGAAATAATTTCCTAAACCCCTTTTCCTAGGATGTTGCCCCCTTTGGGGTAAGTGTGGGATGAGTGGACAGGATATGTAGATTTAACTCTCAGATAATCAAAAAATTAATAATATTGTTTTCTATTGATGTAATGTATATTTCTGATCTTTTGTAATTTTGTATTGTCTACACAGTTTTCTTTTTATTTGTAAATCCAGTGGTTCTGAATCCCCTGAGGAAGCCATTCTGATGGCGAAACATGTTGGGAGAATATGAAACCATGTAATCACCAGTTCACGCGTAAACCACCTAATGGAGATGCACATGGACCACTCTTTTATATGTATTTAAGATTTTAAACATGTTAAAAATAAAATCCATTAACTTACTTATTTTCTGACCTTACTCTCTGTTGGCACAGTATAATCCCTGTGGGAACCCTATGTTCTTCTGTCTCATTTCTGCAGTGTTGTCACATGAAAAGATATAATAAAATATTTTCAAGAATCTCAGGGGTGTACTCACTTTTGTGAGATACTGTAGATATATATATATATACAAAAAATATGTAAATATATCATTATGCTGTAAACTATACATAGAAATAAGATTTATTTACACCAAGGCGATCTTTTTTTCCCATTAATTTTTAAAAAAAAATATATATATATATTCCCTTTAAGTGACCAAATAGCAACACCATTAACATATCAAAGAAACAAATTCCTAACCCCTTTTTCCTAGGATTTTTCATGTGTTTTAATTTAAGTTAACAAACACTGGTAAATGACATGTGTAACATTTAATTGGTGTCATTAGCAGCTCCTGTGATTTAAGAAAGGACTCCGATCATTTAGAGCTCAGTGATGCAAAACTTCCCAGGACTCATCAGATTAAAACATTAGCATTAATACGGCAAACTAAATTACTAATGATTATAAACTCTTTAAGACAAATACCCATTCAGCTGGCGCGTGTTTACTTTTACCGCGTGAGTTTTTGTTGGAGACATTTTAAATCATTTATAAAAGTATCATTTATACAAAAATAGTTGCTCAAAGAAGAATTATCATGATATTAGTAAACCAAGCTATACTTTTCTTTTCCCAGTTGTGACATGTGTACTTTACTAATTGGTTATTATTTATAAAGGAGTCAGAATGGATCCCAGTTAAACCAAACCTGGCAATCCCACTACAATAACAAGTGAATAATCCCTTTTTTCTTTCTTTTTCTTTTTTCTTTTTGATGACTAAATGTTGAAAAGTTTTCAATTAAATAGTTTTACTACGGTGCACTTCTTTATGTTTATATGAGTTCCAATTCTGCCCCTCTGCTTACCTATTGATCCTGTTAATATTGCTGTTGATAGGCCACATCTACAGGATCGGTAAGAACATAGCATTGAGGGTTGGCTTTATCACCCACCCTCCACCGCTAAGTTAAAATGGCCTGCTGCATGCTAGTACACTTTGCCTTGGTTGCAGCATAGCACAACATGTTTTATTACTTTCAAAAGTTGCAAGTACAGAAACATCCCTGCTGATCTACAAGAAATCCAGGAAGAACTTCATGGTTGGGCTGACAACACAGTGCCTCTGCGGTACTGAAATCCCCATCAGTGTGGTCAGCCTTGTCTCATGACTTTATAGCCTTGCCTATCTCCCACCCATCCCTGTCTTTTTCCAAATGCATACATTGATACCTTTCCAAGCACTGTTAATTTTGACGTCAGAGTTTGATTTAGCTTTAGTCATAGTCTTTTGACTAAAATTCTATTTTAGTTTTAGTCTTATTTAGTCATCTGAATTGTTTTAGTTTCAGTTATATTTTAGTCAACTAAAATCTCCATTACCCACCTGAACGTCCCCTTTACTCGGAGCCTGTCTGTTAAAGCCCCCGGACTCTATTGGCAAGCTTTACTGGCTGAGAGGCACAGGCTCCCTCTGTCTGCCTGCTGCCTGGGAGTTCTGGAGCAATGCCCTGCAAAGCGCAGAGATGGAACCCCTCCATCAGTTTCATGTTCGTCTGGATGTGACGTGGTGAGCGTTTCCCCACCCAGCAAGGTAGCAGGGCTTAGCACTGTGTAAAATAACAGCCTCACCAGACCGTCCGGTTATCTGCCCTGTGCACTCCCTCACTCCCATTTACTTCCCCATCCCCACTTGCAGGTCACCTCCCCATCCCCAAAGAATAATGCACCCTTCCCTGTGCACTCCCTCACTCCCATTTACTTCCCCACCCCCACTTGCAGATCACCTCCCCATTCCCAAAGTAGAATTCACCCTGCTTTGTGAACTCCCTCACTCCCATTTACTTCCCCATCCCCACTTGCAGGCCACCTCCTCATCTCCAAAGTATAATTTACCCTGCTATGTGAACTCCCTCACTCCCATTTACTTCTCCATTCCCGCTTGCAAGCCACCTCCCCATCCCCAAAGTATAATGCACCCTGCATTGTGAACTCCCTCACTCCCATTTACTTCCCCGTCCCCACTGGCAGGTTACCTCCCTATCCCCAAAGTATAATTCACCCTGCCTCATGAACTTCCTCACTCCCATTTATTTCCAAATCCCTACTTGTAGGTCACCTCCCCATTCCCAAAGTATAATGCACCCTAGCCTGTGCACTCCCTCACTCCCATTTACTTCCCCATCCCCACTTGAAGGACACCTCCCCATCCCCAAAGTATAATGCACCCTGCATTGTGAACTCCCTCACTCCCATTTACTTCCAAATCCCCACTTGCAGGTCACCTCCTCATCTCCAAAGTATTATGCACCCTGCATTGTGAACTCCCTCACTCCCATTTACTTCCCCATGCCCACTTGCAGGTCACCTCCCCATCCCCAAAGAATAATGCACCCTGCTCTGTTCACTCCCATTTACTTCCCTACCCCCACTTGCAGATCACCTCCCCATTCCCAAAGTAGAATTCACCCTGCTTTGTGAACTCCCTCACTCCCATTTACTTCCCCATCCCCACTTGCAGGTTACCTCCCTATCCCCAAAGTATAATGCACCCTGCATTATGAACTCCCTCACTCCCATTTACTTCCCCGTCCCCACTGGCAGGTTACCTCCCTATCCCCAAAGTATAATTCACCCTGCCTCATGAACTTCCTCACTCCCATTTATTTCCAAATCCCTACTTGTAGGTCACCTCCCCATCCCCAAAGTATAATGCACCCTAGCCTGTGCACACCCTCACTCCCATTTACTTCCCCATCCCCACTTGAAGGTCACCTCCCCATCCCCAAAGTATAATGCACCCTGCATTGTGAACTTCCTCACTCCCATTTACTTCCAAATCCCCACTTGCAGGTCACCTCCTCATCCCCAAAGTATTATGCACCCTGCATTGTGAACTCCCTCACTCCCATTTACTTCCCCATGTCCACTTGCAGGTCACCTCCCCATCCCCAAAGTATAATTTACCCTGCTATGTGCACTCCCTCACTCCCATTTACTTCCCCACCCACACTTGCAGGCTAGCATTACAGCCAATAGATTTTACCATTTTTGTTGTTTTTTTTAACTTGCACTTCTGTTTGTCACAAAGCAATATTTTTGTTTGTTTTTGAAACTTGGTTTTATATATAAAGGTGATCTATATCACAACGGCGAAATCTGTGTTTGGAGTGCATGTTTAACCCTTAATACCATAAATAATAACATGTAATTAGATTTTTAGTTCAGGAGTATATAATGAGTTTGGACATTTGGAAAATTGCATTACAGTTTAATTAAACACATTAGATATTAGTCGACTAAACGAAAATTGAAATAGATTTTCTCATAGTTTTTGTTTGACTTAATTCTATTTTTATTTTTGCTTAGTTTTCGTCACTGAAAATATGAAGCTAAGGAAAACTATGGCGAAAATATTTTCATTGACGAAATTAAAGTGATACTAAAGCCTTGCTTTGTTTCTGTTTAATAAAAAATTGCAGCCTCATAACAACTAACAAGGAAATAGTATACGCCTGGACAAAATTACGAGCCTTGTATACGAATGCTAGAAGTCTGGCTAACAAGATGGGAGAACTGGAGCAGCTAATGTAGGAGGAGGATTTGCGATTTTGTGGGAATTTCAGAGACTTGGTTTGACAGCTCTCATGATTGGCTGGCAACCATTCCGGCGTATTGCCTATATCGCAGAGATAGGGAGTATAAACATTGGGTAGGGGTATGCCTATATATCAAGAATGATGTGCAAGTGAACGTGAGAGACAATATCACTACTGGAGCAAGGAAGGAGGTAGAAACCTTGTGTTTGGAGCTCCAAAGGGAGGAAACTAAAGGGGAAAGTCATACTGGGTTTATGCTATGGGCCCCTATCCAGAGGGAGGTGGGGGAGGCGTACCTCCTATTTAACATTGGAAAGGCGGCAAGGATGGGAAATGTCATTATAATGGGGGATTTTAATTATCCAGATATAGATTGGGCAGAAGGAACTACGCATTCGTCTAAGGCTGGCCATTTCCTAAATGTCTTCCAGGACAATTTCATGAGTAAGATGGTGAATGCACCAATAAGAAACAATGCGTTTCTAGACCTACTGATTACTATCAATACAGACCTGATCACAGATGTAGAAATACGGGGCAACTTAGGAAACAGCGGCCACAGGTCAAGTCGTTTCAATATAAATCACAGAAATAGGAAACACAAGGGTAATGCATGGACACTGAATTTCAAAAGAGCCAACTTCCATAAACTGTGCTCTTTGCTAGATGTTATTAAATGGGATAATATCCTAGGAACAAAGAATACGGAGGAAAAATTGGAGAAAGGTATTGGCCAGTGAATCCCAATGAGAAATACGTTTAAAGTGGAGTGCCACCCAAAAGTGGAAGCTCCGCTTATCTGCTCCCCCCCCCCCCCTCCGGTGCGAAATTTGGCACCTTTTGGAGGGGGCTGATACCTGTCAAAAACAAGTACTTGCTCCCTCTTCAGTGTAAGGGTGCTGTGGCGACCTACACCCTTTACGGCCTCTCCTTTTTCCCCCCACTGCCTTCTGGTAGACACACAGGTCCCAGAAGACAGCGGGACCATTTAGAAAGACCAATCTATTAACCTTCTATGAAGAAATGAGCTACCATCTAGATAAAGGAAGGCCTGTAGATGTGGTATATCTGGATTTAGCAACGGCATTTGATACAGTTCCCCATAAACATTTACTGTACAAACTGAGGTCTGCAAGCATTGACCATAGGGTGAGTACATGGATTGAAAACTGGCTACACGGGAGAGTCCAAAGGGTAGTGATAAATGGGGAGTACTCGGAATGGTCTAGTGTGGAAAGTGGGGTCCCTCAGGGATCTTTCCCGGAACCAATCCTGTTTAATTTATTCATAAATAATCTAGAGGATGGGATAAACAGCTTAATATCAGCATTTGCGAACGACACAAAGCTAAGCAGGGCAATAACTTCTATGCGGGATGTGGAAACCGTACAAGAAGACCTAAACAAAATAATAGGGTGGGCAACTACATGGCAAATTAGGTTTAAAGGGGTTGTAAACCCTCAGGGTTTTTCACCTTAATGCATTCTATGTATAAGGGTGAAAAACCTCCTTTAGTGTAGCAGCCCCCCAGAGCTCCCCTTTTACTTACCAGAACCCTGTCTATCCAGCGCCGGGGATGAGCACACCTGCTCCAGCCTGTGTCTCGGGTCCTGATTGGATAGATTGATAGCAGCGCAGCCATTGGCTCCCGCTGCTGTCAATCAAATCCAATGATGTGTGGGGTGGGGGTGAGTCCTGCTTTCTGTGTCAATGGACGCAGCAGCAGGACTCGGGAGCGCGCCCACACGTGTGTCCCCAGGGAAGCGCTTCCCCGTAGGGAAACTTGATGCGGGGAGGAGCCAGGAACGCAGCGGAAGGACCCCAGAATAGGAGGATCAGGGCCACTCTGTGCAAAACCCTTGCACAGAGGAGGTAAATATAACATGTTTGTTATTTAAAAAAAAAAATAAGCTTTGCAATCACTTTAATGTTGAAAAATGTAAAGTAATACATTTGGGTGCCAAAAATATGAACGCAAGTTACTTGCTAGGGGGAGAGCCCCTGGCGGAATCTAGGATTGAAATGGACCTAAGGGTCTTAGTAGATGACAGGCTCAGCAATGGCATGCAATGCCAGGCTGCTGCAAGCAAAGCCAACAGAATATTGGCATGTATTAAAAAGGGATTCACTCCAGAGATAAAACAATAATTCTCCCACTCTACAAGACTCTAGTGAGGCCGCATCTTGAGTATGCTATCCAGTTCTGGTCACCAGTCCTCAGGAGGGATGTGCTGGAACTGGAGAGGGTCCAGAGAAGGCCAACACAATTAATAAAGTGAATGGAGGACCTCAGCTATGGGGAAAGACTAAAAGCATTGAACTTATTCTCTCTGGAGAGGAGACACTTGAGGGGGGATATGATATCAATGTATGAATACCATACTGGTGACCCTAGCATAGGGAAAAAACTTTTCAGTGAAAGGGAATTTAAAAAGACATGCTGACATTCACTAAAATTGGAGGTGAAGTGGCTTAACCTTAAACTGCGTAGAGGGTTCTTTACTGTAAGAGTGGTAAGAATGTGAAATTCTCGTCCACAAGCAGTGGTTTCAGCAGGGAGTGTCAATAGCTTAAAAAAACTATTAGATGGGCACCTTATCGACCACAACATACAGGGGTATACAATGTACTATTAACATAAACACATGCACACAGGTTGGACTGTATGGACTGGTTCCCTTTTCAACCTCACCAACTATGTAACTATTTAACTATGTAACTATGTTACACTTACCTGCTCTGTGCAGTAGTTTTGCACAGAGCAGCCCAGATCCTGCTCTTGCTCTGGGGGCACCCAAGCAGGCGCGCTCCCGACCTTGTGCCTTTACAACCACTTTAATACTGTTTGCCAGCACTGCTGCCTTGACTATCAAGCAGATGTTGACATTAAACTGGAGAGTACAAAATCTGGTGCAGCTCTGCACAGAAACCAATCAGCTTCCAGTTTTTTTTTTCTTTTCATCAAAGCTTAATTAAACACACTGAAGTTAGAAGCTGATTGGTTACCATGCACAGTTTCACCAGATTTTGCACTTTCTAGTTTTAGTAAATCAACCCCACTGCGTGTAGGGAAAAGGCTCTTGGAGATGTAGTTCTGGGGGCATGTCTATAGGGACTGAGCTCCCAGCAGCTGTCTCTGAAGGAATTTTACAAGCTTGATGATGATGCCATTCATTGACAGGAAAGTTAAAAGAAAAACAATAATACTGGGACATGCTTTTAATAAGAAGAGGGAGGTTTGGGGGTATTTAGTAATTTAGGTAATGCCTGAACATTTTATGTCACTCTCTTTAAGCAAGTGACAATGCCACAAAATGGGTGCAGAAATTGTCTTAGTGTTGTCATCCTGTATTCCTGTGTCCCCCTAAGACAGGGACAGGCAACACTAAGCTGCAATGAAACTTCTAATCCCATGGGCAGGACTGTCTTTGCCCTTCAGGGCAAAAGGGCTGATGCCCCTGGCCCAGTCATTGCTGTGGGGCAGAAATCAGCTACCCCTTAAGCCCGCACTGCCCGCAAATAGTTGATAAGTGCATTTGAGAGGACTCAATAAAACGTTTGCCTATTAAGATAGCCCTGCCCATGGGACATGGTAAGACTCTGACAGCCACAGGCATGACTCCCATTGACAGTAACATGACTGGATTTATATTTTCACTACAGCAGGAGAGCAAAGGTTGCCTACCCATGCCGTTAGGACTACAGTGCAATGGCATGATGCTGGCACTTTTTTTAACGTCCTGGCATCCATTGAAAGAGATTGGCCACAGCCAATCAGCAGGCATACAGCCATAATCATTGGCTGTACCCTGCTGACCAGCTTGTGCTGTGTCCAATCACAGCACGGGTCAGTGGGGAGCGTGTGGACAAGGAAGTACACCGTGACGTATGGGTTCGTCTTGGTGCCTCACAACACTTCTAGGAAAAACAAACCAACAGGGGCTCCCATTGATGACCGCCTTCTGAAAATAAATTGATAGTTGCCTGGTTGTCATTCTGCTCCCCTATCTTCAGTATTTTCACTGACCCAGAATACATACTGTATGCACCTCAGGAAAACCAAGAAAAGTCTTAAATCCTTGTCTGCATACTTGTTTCAGGTCAGTGACTTGGGGAAGTGATTTACTAAGGAAGTAGAAGATCTTCACGTAACTTAGTAAATAAGGTGTGATTGCTTCAATCGTCCAGTCATATGCAGACTAATATCCTTCTTAATGTTCTTTGTACATGATTGTTTATACAAAGTGAACTTATCTTCATCTTATTTACTAAGCCAAGTGAACATTTACTTTGTAAAATGAACATTCTCTAACCCTTTAGTAATTCAAACTTGCACAGACTGCAATGGGAGAACAGTGTATTGGATGTTGGGGGAACTAATTACATTTACAGATACCTCATATAAAAATAGCCATAAAAATGTAAGGCGTGCAACATCAATAACATTAATGTAGCCAGGCTTACAACTGAACTCCAGATATAAACGAATGCAGCTCTGTAAATATTAGTCAAGTGATATTAAAGACTTGTTTTTTCTTCTAAATAACAAACATGTTATATTTACATGCTCTGTGCAATGGATTTGCACAGAGCAGCCCCGGATCCTCCTCTTCTCTGGTCCCTCATCGGCTCTCCTGGCTTCTCACTCCAAGCAGCTTGCTATGGGGGCACCCAAGCAGGCTCGCTGCCGGGCCTCTGCTCTGTGTGTACAGTTTATGCCCCGCCCTCACTCTCTCTTCATTGGCTCACTGGCTGTGTTGACAGTAGTGGGAGCCAATGTCTCAGCCAATGAGGAGGGAGAGAACCAGGAGAGTTGAGGCTCTCATGCACATCGTTGGATCGAGATGGGGCTTAGGAACGTTTTGGGGGTGGGGGCTGAGGGCGCTGCTGAACACAGAAGGCTTTTTACCTTTATGCATACAATGCATGAAGGTAAAAAAAAATCCTTGAGCCTTTAGAATGACTTTAAATACATTTTAAAATGCAAGCAAGGTTAGTACCTGATTTAGACTGGTTACTAGTCTCTCGCAATTTACTATAAACTCTTGTAGCAGAGCTCACAGAGCCGGAGAGGGAGCCAGTTCTATGCTGCATTCTAGGGAGCATGCTGAGGGGAAGAGAGCAGAGTGACTGAGAGATGAGCTAATTTGTATGCCGTATTTCCTATCACTGTCCATTCACAGTGTTTGGGGAGGGGAGAGCACCTGAAAATGCTATTAAAATAGCAGCATGCAGCCTGACTGGTCAGAAACGTAGGGGAGGGGGGTAAGCATACAGATGCCCTCTCCTGAACCATACCAGGCCACATGCCCTCAACATGGGGGAAACCTTGCTGGGATCGGTCTTGTGTGCTGGGTCACCAGGCACGGGACACTGTGAGGGATGATGTATTTACAGCAATGGATCTTTTTTTTCTTTTTTTTTTTTGGGGGGGTGGGGGTGTTAATGAAGGACTTGTCAAATGTTTTTATTTCTATTTTTTTGTGCTTGCTCAGGGGTACCTCATTCCCATTCAATATTTGGGACCCTCCTTATTATTAACCCCTTGCCTACAGGGCACTTTCACCCCCCTTCCTGCCCCAGCCAATGTTCAGCTTTCAGTGCTGTTCCACTTTGAATGACAATTGCGCGGTCATGCAACACTGTACTCAAATTACATTTTTATCAACTTTTATGAGACAGATAGAGATTTCTTTTGGTGGTATTTAATAACCACTGGGTTGTTTTTTGTGCTAAACAAACAAAAAAAAGACCGAAAATTTTGAAGAAAAAAAGTTTTTCTTAGTTTCTGTTATAAAATTTTGTAACCAAGTATTTTTTCTCCTTCAGTGATGGGCACTGATGAGGAGGTACTAATGGGTAATGATGAGGCTGCACTGATGGACAATGATAGGCTGCACTGATAAGCACTGATGAGACGGCACTATTGGACACTGATGAGGCTGCGCTGATGGGCACTGATGTGGAGGCATTGATAAAGCTTCACTGATGGGCACCAATGAGGCTGCACTGATGAGCACTAATGAGGTGACACTGATGGGCACCGATGAGAAGGCACTGATGAAGTGGCACTGATGAGGCAACACTGATGGGCACTGATGAGGAGACACTGATGGACATTGATGAGGATGCACTGATGAGGCGACACTGATGTGTACTGATAGGCACTGATGAGGAGGCACTGGTGGGCACTGATGAAGAGGCACTGTTGAGCACTGATGAGGTGACATTGATGGGTACTGATGAGGAGGAACTGATTGGCACTGATGAAGAGGCACTGATAGGCACTGAGGAAGAGGCACTGATGGGCACTGATGAGGATGCATTGATTGGCACTGATGAGGAGGCACTGGTGGGCACTGATGAGGAGGCACTGTTGGCCACTGATGAGGCTGCACTGATGGTAACTACACTGATGGTACTGATGAGGCAACACTAATATGTAGCACTGATGGGCACAATGGTCATGTGATGTCCTCCCAGAACGAAAGTGTATCCGCCCGTCTGCCATTTCACTATAAGTTGGACTTCCAGATTTTTCGATAAGCCCTCCATTCGCAGACCCCCACAACCACCAGCAGGGTTGTAGAGAAGAGGGCCTTGTCCTCATCAACATGGGGACAACATGCTTTCACTTTAACTAACCCTATTGCGGAAAATTTCAGCTTGATATACTTTTGTGTGAAAAAAATAAATGTATGTAATTTTCCAGATATGTATAACTAAATGCAAAAAGAGAAAACAGTAACTGTTTCTGAATTGTCAGATTTGTGCGGTTCATAATTTAAATTCCGAAACTCGCGCTTTGCATGATTTAATTGCAATACAAATAGAAGAGATGGAGCAGGGTGATAACCTTAATTATGTTTGGTGTTTGTTTTATTTGACATTTTCAAACATTGTAGTTTTATTTTCCATATCAGCCGTCATCACAATTATCATTCACCTAAGCTGTGCACATTCATTAATTACTCTCATATATTCCCTTGTTCCAATTATCTTCAATTAATTGTTCTCTCTAGGCCCGTAAATAAGCAGGCGAAATCCTTAGATCTTAATATATGTACAGCTATCTATGTTATTTCAGTTTGGAACGGGTGTCATGAATAGGGATTAGCTTTCACATCTTCAAAATGTTGGTGAAAATATGGAAATTTTTGGCAAAGTGTAAAGAATAACTAAAAACAAAAACGAAAATGTAAAATATGGCTGTTTACAGACCTTAGATGTGGTGGTTGCATTATATTTTTTTTCAAGTTGTAAGGAGCATGGCTCCCTCCATAGAAACAGTGAAGGAGAGATGTACAGAAGTTGTGTTATTTGTAGGATCACCAGGTGAACATAAAGCAGAAAAGGCTTGAAAAAAAAGAAAACAATTGCATTCTTTAGATCAAAGGCTTGGTCTTGGTATTCGTTTTGGGTTGAAATACAACTTAATGATTTTGGTTAAATGCAAACAGAGAGTCAATCGGATTCTGGAAATTTGAGTGTCCACGCTACAGCCAAAAGACGGCTACAGCGCGGACCTAAATTGCCAGAGAGACGTCCATGGACGTCCACTCCTTTGCATGCTCCTCGCGTGCCCTCACAGCTGCCAGCGGTGCGCTCTCGCACCCGCCACGCGCTGCGTGAGCGTGCCTGCGGATCAGGTGGACATGTCCGCCAGCGACCCGCGATTGCCTAATATAGAGGCAGAACGGGGAGCCGCCGATGTAAACGCTGCGGTTCCTCGCCCTGTCAGGGGACTAAACAGAGATCTACTGATCCCAGTCATTGGGATCGGTGCGTCGCAAATGTAGCCGCCGAGGGGCAAGACGGAGATATAATCCGTTAGCGCCCAGCGACCGCCTGTACAGGTGGACTAGGCGTCCGTGCGAGTGCGTCGCGCACCGCCCACGCTCTCGCGTGGCGACCGTCGACACTCCCGTGCGCTCCTCGTACGTTTCCTCACCTGCAGGTACCTGCAGAGAGACCGTTAAATCCAGGCGCGACATCGGCAGAAAACCGACATCGCACCTGTGAGTTTAAAGGTCTTAGGCTAACTGAGAGACAAACGTAAATTGGTTTTAGTAATTCAACATAAAGTTGGGTTTTGCTTATGGTT
>BLSH010066357.1:975115-988031 GCA_018402905.1 Glandirana rugosa
TCCCGTTTTTTAACTTGATTTTAATTTATTTTCCCTATCCCCATTTATTTGTAGGGCACTTGCCCTAGTTTGAAGATGATTTTAGAACAGTTATATGGCTTCTACCATTAATTAATACTTTTCAGACACAGTTTGAAGATGATCCACATTCACCTCCATTTTTGCTTTTTTTATGTTTTTATTTTTTAAAAAATATTTACAGTTATTTCCCTGTCCCCATTTTTTTGTAGGGCACTTGCCCTACCCTTACCCCCATTTTACTTCCTTTTGCAGCCCTCTAGGGCTTTCCAGGACTTTGTTACAGCCATTTTTGTGCATAAAAGTTCGGGTCCCCATTGATTTCAATGGGGTTCGTTGTCCGTGCGATCGTTCGGGTTCCGTCCGGACCCGGACCCGGACTTTGTCCCGAAGTTCGGACGGACCAGCAGAACCCGAACTTCCAGAGGTTCGCTCAACTCTAGATATGATTACCAAATGTTAAGAAGATAAGATAGAGAAAAACTTGGAAGGAGGGATGGGGCGGCAAAATCCAAATCCAATCGACCATCCCTCATATATACCACCCAACCTCAGGCATACGCTTAACTAATTCCCAGGAAATCGTGGATGCTTTTAGTATCTATTACGGTTCACTATATAACCTTAACGAAGATCCCTCCACTCTACAGCCCACGCTAGCAAATATCCAAAACTTCCTAGACAACATACAACTTCCACACCTAACAAACGCTCAACTGGAGGATATAAACAAACCCTTTTCTCACTCAGAACTGAGAAAAGCTATAGAATCCATGCCCACCAACAAGTCCCCGGGACCAGATGGAATAACAGGGGAATACTACAAAAAATTTAAGAATACACTAATACCCCCCCTTCTTCAACGCCGCTGCCTCCTCGTCCAGGCTCAGTACAGAATTTTTGAAAGCCTTAATTGTGACCTTGCCGAAGCCAGGGAAAGATACTTCCCATCCACAAAACTACCGCCCAATCTCCCTACTAAATCATGATATAAAGCTCTATGTCAAAATGTTGGCCATTCGCCTAACGGACATCCTACCCACTCTAATCAACCCGGACCAGTCTGGCTTTACCAAAGGACGGCAGACCACAGATGCCACCAGACGAATGATTAATATCCTACATCACCTGGAAAAGACTCGAACGCCTTCTCTGCTCCTCTCTTTGGACGCGGAGAAGGCGTTCTACAGAGTCTATTGGCCCTATGTCCAGCTAACATTACAAAAATTTGGTTTTCACGGGCGCATAGTCTCCGCCATCATGGCCCTATACTCCAATCCCTCTGCCCAGGTATATTGCTCTAGCATGCTGTCAAAACCATTTCACATATCCAATGGTACCAGACAGGGGTGCCCGCTATCACCCTTAATTTTCAATTTGGCTATGGAACCCATGGCGGAGACTGTGCGCTCCAATCCTACAATCAGCGGCATTAACATAGGTCATAGGACCCATAAAATTAACTTATTTGCAGACGATGTCATTCTAATGATATCAGACCCCCTTCCCTCCCTGGCTTCGGTCCAACAAGTCCTGTTTGACTATGCTAAAATCTCCTATTACAAAGTAAATATACCAAAATCATTTATTCTAGACATCAACTTACCCCAGAATCTCAAAACTACACTCACACTCATACAGATGGGCAGACAGCTCCATTACCTATTTAGGAATTGAATTAACTAGAAGCACTATGACACTCTACCAAGCAAACTACTTACCAGCCATAAAAGCCCTCCAGGGAGACCTGGACACACTATCGAAACCTTTTCTATCTTGGATGGGACGTCTGGCCCTATTCAAAATGTATAAACTCCCCCAACTTCTTTATCTATTCAGATCACTCCCTATCCCCGTACCCAATTCTTTCTTCTCAACAGTACAACGCATCCTTGGTCAATTCCTCTGGCAGAGAAAAAGACCACGCTGCTCGCGCATCACTCTACAAAATCATAAAAACGCAGGAGCAGCAGGCCTAATAAACATCAAAGACTACTACACGGCAGCTATACTAGCTCAACTCAACAATTGGTTTTCTCCTTCCTCATTTCCACCTTGGTGTGACATTGAGGCCACTTATGTAACTAACAACGACTTAGGCTCCCGGCTGCTATCGGAGAAAACCCACCACACAGCCCCCACTTTAAAAGCTGCCACTGCAGCCTTTCAATACCTCAGAAATAACACCGACACGGCCGCATCACCTACATATCCTCCCCTGCCTTTATCTGTTCTCCAGCATCACATCCCCAACTTGTCAATTCACCAATGGACATCAAGGGGAATTACCCACATCCAAGATCTATACTCCCAAGGCCTTCTGAAACCCTTTACAACTCTGCAGGACACCTATTCTCTCCCACCCTCAGAATACTTTAAATATATCCAGATGTCGCACTGCTTGATACGAAACCCGTGCTTAGGCCTCTCCATGAACAAGCTTGGCAATATCTACAAGACAACACTTCAAAAAAAAAAGGAATCTCCCTTTTCTACAACCTCCTACACAATAAACAAACCCTCCGCAAAACCTCCCCCATTCTTAAATGGGAAGAGGATTTAGACCACACATTTACCCCCAACCAATGGTCCACAGCACTACGCCATACCTACAACTCTATGAAATCAGCAAACTTATGGGAACTAAATCTCAAAGTCACCCTTAAATGGTATATCACTCCCACCAAAGCCCAAGCCATAAACCCGGCATCCTCCCCACTATGCTGGAGAGGATGCGGAGAACAAGGGTCCCTGATGCATATATTCTGGACCTGCCCCAAACTCACGACCCTGTGAAATAAAATATTTACCCTGCTCACCACTATAAGCGAGATACCCATCAAGAGGTCCCCCGAACTCACACTCTTGCACATAGGCATTACAGCAATCCCGGCTCAAGCAAGAAAAATTGCCATCAATATTTTGCTAGCTACAAAATTGACATTAGCCAGAAACTGGCTTTCCTCAGATGTCCCGACCCTAGAAAACATCATACACTTGGTTCAAACCCACATTACATATGAGATTTTGTACGCGATATCAGAGGGAATCACAACACAGACATTATCAGACTGGTCACTATGGCAAAACTGGTATAAACTCAACTCCAATCCTACCGTTTAATACCCTTTCACACCATCCCCCTGAGCTCGGGTATGAATGCAGGGGTTGAGGTGGGGCCCTTCTGACCACAGTATTAGCTCCCCACCGGGGTGGTTGGTTTGGGCCTCGCTTCCTTCCCTCCAACAGACACTACAACACAAGAAATCAATTCAGGTATTCTTTACCCATGTTCCCATCCCTAACACTATCTAAAACTTTTTTCTGTATACCATAAGACTGCCGGAACAACAATATACTATACTCTCAACAGTTATATATCTCTTTTTATTCGAAATTTTTTTTTTTTTAGTCTTTCTACTAAACAACCAGTACTTGGCAATGTTAAATGTTCTTTGTAATGTTTACCTATTAATGCTCACTTTTGCATGCTGTATCCTATCCGATTCCTGTAACTGTGAAAATTCAATAAAGCTTTTTTGAAAACAAAAAAACAAAAAAATCCAAATCCAATCCTAATCCGGGGACAGATTTGGTTCGGGGACAGTGTCCTCAGTCTGGGGACTGTCCCCGGAAACCGGGGACGTCTGGTCACCCTATTGTAGGAGGAGTTTTCATTCTCCCCTGATTGTCCTATGTCTGGACAGTGCTGATTGGCCCTGTGTTGATCACATGCACTCTCCCAAGGAAAAAACCAACATCTGTAGCAATACACATTAAACTGAGCATGTGCAGAGTGACTCCAAAGGCTCTGTCTTATTAGGAGATAGATTGGGGCAGTGGATGGAGGGGAGGATCAGAGAAGTCAGGATCAAACAGCCTTTTTACACATTGGGGAGGATTAACCCCTTGTGTTCCACAGTGAGTATAACAAGCATGCTTTACTGCATATACAGACTGATTTTACTGTTGTGGGTTTAGTAACACTTTAACGAATCTGGAGTTCCGGGTCCCGATCATTAGTATGGGTCCAGGGCTCTCCGTGAAACCCCGGTCTCAGTCCTGGGATGGTGCACTCCCAGCACAAAGGGGGATATGCAAATTTGCCACCCCACGGAAGAAAGCACAGTCTAGTGGGGCCGCATATTTGCGGATGGTTGACATGAAGGGGTTAAAGGACAACTCATGAAAAAAAAAAAAATACAATTATAATATAACATATACAATTGCTACACAAGTCATATTGTAAATTAATGTTATTAAAATAACTTTCCTTTTCAATCTGTAATTTTCTGTAAATTTCAATGCAATAAGGCTACCCGGATATTATCTGTACACTGGTCTGTTGGGGATCATTTTAACAGTTTAGCTAATCAGGTTGGCCAGGAAAGTGAGCATGTCGATATGCTCATCCCTCTCTGCTCCTTGTTTCCAACTGATCCCTGAAGTTTAAACACTTAAGGGCCGGAAGGATTTACCCCCTTCCTGACCAGGCCATTTTTTGCGATACGGCGCCGTGTCGCTTTAACTGACAATTGAGTGGTCATGCAACACTGTACTCTAACAAAATTGATGTCTTTTTTTTTCCCCACAAATAGAGCTTTCTTTTGGTGGTATTTGATCACCTCTGCGGTTTTAATTTTTTGTGCTATAAACAAAATATGAGCGTCAATTTTGAAAAAAAAATACATATTTTTTACTTTTTGCTATAATACATATCCAAAAAAAATGTAAGAAAAAAATGTTCTTCCTCAGTTTAGGCCAATATGTATTCTACTACATATTTTTGGTTAAAAAAAAAATCGCAATTAGCATATGTTGATTGGTTTGCGCAAAAGTTATCGCCTATACAAAATAGAGGATAGATTGATGCCATTTCTATTATTTTATTGTTTTTATTAGTAATGGCGGAGATCAGTAATTTTTAGCAGGACTGCGACATTCCGGGGGACAGATCGGACACCTAACTGACATTTTTGACACTTTTTTGGGAACCATTGGCATTATTACAGTGTTCTTTGCTAAAAAATATGCACTGTTACTGTACTGATGACACTGGGAGGGGTTAACACCAGGGGCGACCAAGGGGTTAAATATGTTCCCTGGGAGGTGTCTTCTAACTGTATGGGGGTGGGCTGCCTGGGGAAACACACAGATCCATCTTCCTACATAGCAGAAAGACAGGATCTGTGTAATCTCCCCTGTCAGAAAGGAGATCTGTCTTGTTTATACTGTATAGGCAGATCCCTGTTCTGTCTCTGCGGGGAATGATCGTAGGTGGCCGGCGGACATCGAGTCCACTGGACCCGCTGATTGGCTTCCCCCGCTGGCCACCAACAAAAGTGAGATTACGCGCTGACGTACACCTATGGTGATTTGCAGGATCGTGCCACATGCCGCAGTATAATGACGGCGGCTGGATGGCAAGTGGTTAAAGTAGAAAATTAAGTCCTGCTAGATGACTTCAGGCTGGCTCCTTTTGCAGGTATAACTAAATAAAACATAACAAATAAGTGCCTATACTGTTTAAATTCAGTAACACAATGTCTCACTCAGCTCTGCATATGCTCAGTTGTTCTCTTTTTTCGGCACTGTGCCTAAAATCAGAGCCACTAGAGTCTGACTAGCTGACAGGTTTAAGATTTACTGTTGCTAAAAGGAGAAGAAAGCAACAGGAATGATACAGACTGTGCTGAGGGAACACAGATTGGAGGGAAAAAAGAAAAGCAAGAGAGGTGATAGGACAAACTCTGGGAGAGAAAAAAATAGTTCCATTTACAGAGATAGCGTCTTGTCTAATCTTATCTCCCCTATATTTTCCTTTCTCCCTCATCGGCAGCCTGTGAACTTCAGCACTGTAAAACTTCTGTCAGCCTTCCTCAATATCTGAGCCAAGACATGCAATCAAAACTAGAAATGTACATATTTTAATTGAAGAAACTGAAATTTAGTTTTTGAGAGGAGGAGAAATTCCAAAATAAGTGTCTGTTCTGGGGTTCAATAAAATGGCTGCCTCCAGCAGCAAGAAACAGGAGCAATGCTGAAGGCAATTTAAAGCATGCACTAATTTTGGTATCATAATTGTTAATGGGGAATGGTTGCTTTTTTGTTAAAGAATGTTATTTTGTATCAAACGTTTATGGGGAAAGCTCCACTTTAAAAGAGAAGTATGGGAATCCTAAGAAAAAAAAAAACCATGCTCGCCTAGATGGCTGCAGCACTGATCCCAGCTGTAGCTGTCCCCTGCCACCTCTAACACTGAGAACTGAGTGATCAAATACTGCTGATCGCTCAGATTTCAGTCCTCAACCTGCAGAGAGCTAGGGACTGTCAGTCACTGACTGTCTGCTCTGCTCCCTCCATGGATATTTTCAGAGCCTGGACCAGGTCTGTAACTTCAGCCAACAGCAGACTTTAGCAGGCTGACGGCTAAAAATGGATCAAAGGAGTACAGGACTAACTGTACTCCTGTGACCCACCGAAGTAGTATAGCCAAAAAATCTTTGGCCATACGTCCTCCTCTTAGTTAATGGATAAGGTTGCACACTACTTCTTGGCAGTGGCGACTGGTGCTCCATTTTTTTGGGGGAGGCAAAAAAATCTGCCTTCAATTTCCACACTTACCCAATCCAGATCTCAGCTTCCCCGCCTTCTCCTCCTGGCTAATCCAGTCCTAAGATCTGCCTCCTGTCCTGATTGGCCGGGAGGAGAAGCTGGAAGACAATAGCAAATATTGATTCCCTAATGTCACAAGCGGATGGGTTTGGGAAGCAGTGCTCTGCGCCCCGAGCCCAACCTTTTTGAAGCCAATTAGAGCCTCAGGCTCTAATCATGTGCTTAAAAAAAACTCATAGAAACCTATCCAGTGCTCCGTATGGAGATTGGGGGGGGGGCGGCGCCCCTGCGCCTCTTATGGACCGGCCGCCGCTGCTTCTTGGGGTTACCGTGTTCTGTTTTTAGAAATCTTGAAAGGCTTCTTTATTTTCACCATCTAAACTCCCATCACTGTCAGGCCATGAAACACACATATACACTTATTCCATTAAAGGCAAATTTCACCTTTTGTTACAATTTATAAATGCACTTTCAGAAAAAAGAAACATTTGCATCTATATCATTTTTTTTTTTTTAGTTTGGGGCCTGAAAAGCATTGCAGCTGCAAACAGTGGCTCATGGTGAGATTCCTGCAGACTGTTCCTCTAGTCCTAGGTTTGTATGAAGGTGCAGACCTTCAGTTATAACGTTGAAGGAAGTAATCTAGTGCCATGACCCTGGCAGGAGTTCTTCCCCAATAAACTGAAGGAAAAAAAGGTGACATGAAGAAGGAGGCCGCGCCTCCGAAACATGTTGTCCTAGCAACCCCGTGTGGGTAATCACTTCATAGTATAGGTTCTGGGTCTGCACATTGTGGCGGTGAGTGACATCACACTGGACCGGAGCACTGCACCATCCACGGAGCTATACATCGGTGGCTGCAGCGAGGTGTGCGGACCCCATATCCCTGGTGAGGGTCCTCAGATTTGGAATCCTTTGGAGGAAGAGGCCACAGGATAGAAAATACCAACACCTGTGTGTACACGGCGATTTACTACTTTCCCGCAGTGAGTGCAACTTGTATTGCTTTTAAACCTTTTAAATAAATGTTATTACACTAGGGTGGCGTGTGCTCTCTCTTCCTTTTGTTTTTGTGAAGGAAAAAAATTACTGGCGTTAAGCTTTAACCTTTCTTGTTAAAAAATCTATCAATCAACTAATAAACAAATGAATTGGCTAAGCATAACAATTATTTGGCTTAATTAAGTTGCTAATTAAACAGCAATACAACAACCATAAATATTATCAATAAATAAAATCTGATAAACAAATCAACCCACCCGACTAATCAACTGATCAGTGTAATGGATTGCCCTAACAAATTAATTATTATGCTCTAATTGGTGCAACAGTGCAATGAATTATCCTATCCTACCTTCAAATGCAACCAACTGATTTGTGTGATAAATTGGTCTAAAAATGAATTCATCAAAGCAATCATATTAATAGGTTAGTCTTTATTGTTACATCATAACAACAAGGTTGTTGTTACTAGGTATTTATTCAGTGGCAGCATGGACACAACATTCAATGCTTTGGATCCATGTACTAAAAAAAAAAAAGTGTTGGGTGCATTTAAACATTATAGCTTTGCAGTGAACATGTGAGGTAGCACAAGACCTTGTTGATGGTGGGTAGGTCTTTGGTTGCTCAATTTATGGAGGTTCTTTGGCTTTGGGCCCCTTCAAATGTGTGAAGATTGTGAAGGTAGATGAGGAGCACCATCCGTAAATAGAAAATCTTGGAAACTCTAGCCAGATGGAGGCTGGAGATCAAAGCATTGGGGTTCCCAATTCTTCAAGGTTAACACTGGGTAAGGGACGCATTAAAAATAAGTAAGGTGGCTCAATACATGTAGGGTCTTTGGCTTGGGTCCCTTCAAAGCAGCTCTCCCTCTTTCAGAGTTAACATTGGGGAAGGGATGCATTAAACTAATGTAAGGTAACTCAACTCATGGAGGGTATTTGGCTTCGGTTCTTTCAAAGATGTGAAGATTGTGGAGGTCTATGAGGAGCACTATGTGTACATAAAAAGTCTTTGAAACTCCAGCCAGATGAAGAACAATGAGCACTACCATTGATGTAATAAATTACATTAAACACATCCAACACATTTCAGGGCATTGGGGCTCTCCCGTCTTCAGAATTAACACTGGGGAAGGAATATATTAAAATTAAGTGTACACATCTACAAAAAAGGTGTAATTCAACGGAATTTTATAATCCAAGCCTACTGACCAGTGGAGCTGATAACTTTAGATTTAGTACTGTACTGGTCTCTCCAAGATCCCAAGACTTTCTACTTGTGAACTGCATGCCTCACTTACCCAAATTTGGCCATGGACATGTTTATCCATGCATGAAATTAGTGGTGAGTGACATAGAACAGTGATTATGAATGACAGAGACATCAGAGGAACTAGAGCATGTGCAAGGAGAGGGGCAAAAGAAATTACACAAGCAAGGTCTGAGCTCTGCTGTACAGGGACTAAGATGATGCTAAAACACATTAGGTATTTATCCTGCTTACATAAAGAGAAAAGTATGCATTATGAATACAGGGTTGAATTAATTTATGTAATTTATATCTGTCTGGACTTTCAATTGAAATAGTCTTTGCACATGTTCATGGAAATGCCTGTTCAAATAGGTGTTTAGTTATAAATCTAAACCTGGGAATAGCTGGAAAAATAGCAAAGTCTCTGTTATATTCCAGTCATATACACCATTATAAGAATTTGTGTAATCATTTCCGTATTAAATAAAAATAAAACAGATACTACATAGAAGTTCTAGGTCATGCAGTTATGTTTTTTTAAAAGCATACGTTTCAGTGGTTATGGGTTAAAGTGTAATTCCATTTTTGTTGAGAATAAAATAATCCACTTTGGGTGATCAATTCAACATTGCAAGTTTTTTTTTTTTTTTTACCAGATTTCTACCTTTTGTTGATCTAAAGAAAAAAGAAATAGCTGTTTGTTTGTCCATGTTCTTTGAAGACTGAATCTGCATGCGAGATATTGGTTCATTATAATAACCTGGTGCACTGTCAGTGTTTTTAATGACAAAGTCTGCAGTGTCTGCATCCCTTTACAAGTATTGAAATCTTGTAAAGTATTGCACTAAAACTGAAAACCAATCACACAAGCAAGCAATTGCATTTCTGGGGAGTTGTGCACACCACCTCCAGGTTGCCACATTGCAAAGATTTTTACAGAAAATTTCAGTGTAGAAATAGCATGATATTTAATTTTTTATGATATATATATATATTGTGGAGAGGCGAACCTGTGTCACGCTGTGGATTAGCAATGTATGCCTGATTTTGGTAAAGCCAGGCATGCTAATTGCACACCTGTGGGCTGGGTTCGTAAACTTTCCTGGGATGGAGCTCAGGGCTCCCACTTGGAGACAGCTCTGGAGGACTCCACCCTACAGACACGATGTCTGTGTAAGAGTGTCAGGAGGACACCCATGTTCCCTATAAAGCCTCGTACACACGGTGTGACGGTTGTATGAAAACGGCCATACGACCGTTCATTTTACGATCATCCGACCCTTAGTACACGCGATTAGAACAGCCGACTTATGACGGTCGTACAACAGAAGTTGGATGAGCAAACTAGAAAACTTTGGTTGTACCAACAAGCGGTCGTACAACTGTTGTACCGCGTGTACAGAGAAGTTGGTCCAACAAGTTGTACTGTGCAAAACACGCATGCTCAGAAGTCAGGAATGGACCGGAAGTGTCTGTTTGTGTAAACCTATGTTCCTACTTCACAAATTACACGCACCTGAGCTTCCTCGTTATACGCACGTAACACATCACTGCTTGGTCATACGATCGCTTAGTGCATGTCAGTATGCAAGATACAACAGCCAACATACGATTTGGTCCGTTCGGTCATACGACCATGACATTATGTGTACAAGGCTTTAGAGAGAAGCTGGAGCTGGCAGCATGAGCATACGCTCTGAGGAGCAACCCAAAGGCCTAGGCGTGAGGTCTGAAGCAGCGGTGCTGCAAGTGAGTAAGCCAGGAGGCTGAACTTTTGAACTATACAGTGATGATGGAATCCCCCTGCAAGGGAAATTGTTGCTATTTAGTTGAATTTTGTTTCTTGAACTTACCTTTAATAACAGTGGGCTGGCATGCCCTTAAAATACAGTCTGGACTGACACATGTTCCTAAAATAGCATGACCACTTGCGTTGAATCACTCTGCATATCTACAGTATATATATATATATATATATTTTTTTTTTTTGTTTTCACAAAAATGAAGTTATACTTTAAGTTTATGGTTTGGATTTTAATGGATTTAATGTAAGGCTATATTTTTTAATGATTAAAGAGTACCAAACTGATTAATGATTAAATGATTAAAAACTTTTATTTTTATATTTTTACCTCTGGATGGAGTATATTAAGTTTAGAACCCCCAGTTTTTGCTGTGTTTCCACTTCGGAGATTCTCCCCTCCTAATTTTATCCTGGTCACCACTGTCACCAAATAAGAAAGTGGTGTGATATCTAAAATTATACAAAGCAAATGGTGAAGGCAAACATTGCAGTGGGGGCACCTGTTTCAATGGCTACAATTTAGGAGGCAACTTCCCCTCAGTTTGTAGAGATTTACTCTCACTTACTGTAAGTGTCAGGATAAGATCAACTAGTGCCCAGGTTGAAGATGGCAAACTTCATCCCCTCTCCTAGATGGTTGAATGGAAGGGACAAATAGAGGAAGAAATTTACAGTTGGTGCACAAATATGGGGCAACAATGGTGGAAGAGAAAATGTTGACACTGCAAAGAAATGAAAAATAGGGCACACCAGCCTTGCACATTACCCAAGTAAATGATTAAATTCCAAAGGAAAAAATAATACTCACAAACAAACAATAAATGAAGGCATATCGAGGGCCACAAAGGACCAACAGCAACCAGGTCATCAGGGCTAAGTCCAGCAAGGATCCTGTGGAAGGCTGACGCGTTTCAAGGGACAATCCCCATCTTCTTTAGAGCCAATCAATTGATAATACATTTAAATCAGTTAATGAATTTAGTTGGGTAATGCGTGATGCTGGTGCTATTTTTCATTTATTTGCAGTGTCACCTTTGGGTGTCCCCTGGCTCTTGGAGGGCAGCAAGGTGTGTGCTTCCTTTGTGAACCATTCATATCTTATGCGACTTCCATTGCCATCGCACTACTGTTGAGAGCAGGAGATTTTGTTTGACTGTGGAAGAAAAAATGTCTCCGTGTTGGTGATGTTGCTAAGAGGAAAAATGGTGTTTCATCAGTAAGGACAAAATGTCCCTGCAATGGTGGTGCAACTGAAAGGAAACAAAATGCCCCTGCATAAGTGGTGCCAGTCTGAGAAGGACTACTTTGGAATGTATGCCAATGGGATGAAGGACAATCTCATTGTTTTGTCACGTTTTTGGGGCTGTGTTCAATATGTGCAAAGAGAGATCACACACAAATACTTTAAAGTATAACATTTATTAAAGATAATGGCAGATACAGATAAAGATAAAGTAAATATGACAAGAATACTTTACTAAAGATGCTGTTTGCCCACGGAGTCCCCCATAAAGGCGTAGCCAGGTAAGCAGACCAGACGCTTGCATGATGTATGATGCAGCTCTGGAGATGGGACTAACCTTACAAGTTCTAGCTAGGATATACAGTGCCTTGCGAAAGTATTCGCCCCCCTTGAACTTTGCGACCTTTTGCCACATTTCAGGCTTCAAACATAAAGGTATAAAACTGTAATTTTTTGTGAAGAATCAACAACAAGTGGGACACAATCCTGAAGTGGAACGCAATTTATTGGATATTTCAAACTTTTTTAACAAATAAAAAACTGAGAAATTGGGCGTGCAAAATTATTCAGCCCCCTTAAGTTAATACTTTGTAGCGCCACCTTTTGCTGCGGTTAAAGAGTCAAAAAATAAACAATTTTTTCAAACTTTATAGGTTATTTAACGCAAGGTGAAGTCCTAACACAGGGTGAACAACAACTAAGAAGTGTTTTTTAATGTCAAAATATGGAAATACAAACTTCGGACTTTACACCGTTTTCCAGCGTTTCAAGTTCCCCCCGCTTATGAAAGCGTTCCGTGACATATAGGATCGATCTTGAACATTCCAATCAGGGTAGAGGTCTCGACGTAGTATGTAGTACGTTCGCAGACCAGACGAATGGACCGATGCGGAAATACCCCCTGAGGCACCCGTTTGTCGTAGAAATCATTTCATAAGAACAGTATAAATGAAATAGAAATAGACATAGACGGTAATAGA
>BLSH010066357.1:1026615-1036655 GCA_018402905.1 Glandirana rugosa
CCGTGTTGCATGACTGAGTAATTGTCATTCAAAGTGTGAGAGCGCTGAAAGCTGAAAAATGGCCTGGACAGGAAGGGGGTTTTCGTGCCAGGTACTGTTGTGGTTAAATAAGTTTGCATAACAGATGTTCACTTATTCCCGGTTTCATTTAAAGTGACACACACATTTTGCAGAACAGTGATATGGGTACTCCCGGCTTATTTATACTTTTTTGACACAGTTTGAAGATGATTTTAGAACAGTTCTATGGCCTCTAATGTTAATTAATACTTTTCAGACCCAGTTTTAAGATGATCCCCATTCACCTCCATTTTTGCTTTTTTATGTTTTTATTTTTTTTTAAATATTTAAAGTTATTTCCCTGTCCCCATTTCTTTGTAGGGCACTTGTCCCACCCTTACCCCCATTTTACTTCCTTTTGCAGACCTCTAGGACCTTCCTGGACTTTTTTACAGCATTTTTTAAGATTTTTCATTAAAATTACCAGAACCCCGGACCCGAACCCGGACTTATTTCGAAAGTCCGGGTCCAGGTCCTGGACACCCCAAAGTTCGGTACGGACCCGAACTTTACAGTCCGGGTTCGCTCAAATCTACTCACTGGCCCCGCCTAACTTGTTTCATCATCGGACGTCGTCGGTAGCGGTGGCCATCTTGGTACTCCACGCATTTATATATATTTATTTATATTTATATATACACCCAGAAGGGGCGGCCTATTGTGGTGAGTGTGCGTCATTAAGCTTTGAGATCGTCAGCCATATTATTGGTGGTATAAAACCGAAGGAGTAGGTAACTTCAGTAAAGGAAACACTCGAAAGAGAAAAGAGGAAAAGGGGAAAAAAAGGGAAAAAAATTGAAAAAATACGAAAAACCCCGAAAAAAGAGGGGGGGGGTTCTAGTTAAAGAAATTATAGAAATACGGTGGGCAAATGACATTGTATGTAATAAAGAAAACTATACGATCGTGAAAAAATGTGGCAGACGGGGAAATAGCTCCGCCTGTCGATTGAAAAGGTTTATTATATAACAGGAACTGACCATAGGAGGAAGAGATCGTTTCTCCTCAAATTACATAATATTAACAGTTGTAGATTCATATGCAGCATCTTACATAGTGTAAATGACTCGGCTATAGTAACAATACAAATTTGTACACCTCGCAAGAGGTCAAACGGGTCAAACTGTCACGACACCTGGGGTCAGGTGACAGGTGTGCACCCAGGGGTGCGAATACCGAGGATTGTGAAGCGCACCACTAAGGTTGTGGACCTATAGCTGACTGCTGCTAATGAGTTCCGGCTGGTACAGGAAGAGGGGACCCTGGAGCACGGACACTGGAACACAGGGAGCTAGTGCATCAGTTTCCCCAGAGCGCAGAGTCTAGGAGCCAGTAGGTATTCGCCAGAGCCTCTGGTGGTGAGGATGGATTTGGCTACAACTGGAACCAGGTTGAGGCCCCCCCCCCGGGGGTCCCCTAGCTCACGCTCGGCTGACGACAGGTGGAAGAGAAGAAGCAGCAGCGCAGGAAAAGCAAAGGATAGTCAGTGGCTTAGCAAAGGGTCAGGGCCACTAGCAGACATGAGAACAAGCCAAAGATCGGGGGTATCAGGCAGGCAGGGATAAACAGAGAACAAGCTGAAGATCGGGGTATCAGGCAGGCAGGGATAGTCAGAACAAGCCAAAGATCGGTAACCAGAAATAGAAACAGAGCATACAACAGGAACAACCACACACAAAGCCGAACACACACAACATTGATCGGCAAGGAGGCTTTGCAACACATGGTCTAATATAGTGTTTGCTTAATTGGAGGCTGGGGTGGCGTTCACTGAGAGGAGATTATTTAGCCCACAGGTGGTGATGTGAATGGCCTCTCAGCTGACACAACCAGCTTAGACAGGACATGGATGACTATGGGTTCATGACACCGGCGTGCAGCCAGAACATGGTGGGCAGTGGGCACAGGACATGAAGGAGGGGAGGGCATAGTGGGCACTGGACTAGTCTGCTGGACACAGAACATAAAGGAGGGTACAGTCAGGAGATAAAGGTGGGCACTGGGCAACATTGGACTTGAAGATGAGCAGCACAGCACTGCAGGACATTAAGGAGGACAGACAGATAGGTAACTCGGTAGGTCATGGTGTATACTAGTGTAGACTGTCACTGTGGCTGTGCAAAGTGTGCAGAGTGCAGTCAAGCTCAAGCTGGCACCAGGTGTTTGGAGTATCTTTATCTGCTTATTGTTAAATTTTCTGTAATACACATATTGTGGTGTAGGATCTGGGTCTGCTGTCTCTCCATCCCTCTTTCTTTCTTTCCTTCCCTTCCTATCTCTTCCTTCATCTATCCCTCGTTCATCTCAGACTCAAACCACGCCCCTTTGAGCCATGCCCCCTTTAAGCCACACCCACTATTTCATTTAACCACACCCATTTTTCACCACGGCGCGCTTTGTGAGCCCCATTTCTTCAGGCTAAGGCCCCTCGTCTTTTTCCCACCTAGCAATGCCCCCGGATGGAACGCTTGATTAGCTTAGCCCGAGACACTCCAACCAAATTTTATATCAAATGCGCCAGTTGGTCCCACTTCCAAATCACAGCAGGCTTCAGAGAACTAAGCAATTCCCTAGCCCAACCCCACATGTGACCCTGTAGCGACCTATTTTCCAAAAATACCCTCCTGGTCCTTGCAAACAAAGTTTGATTTCCCATTGGGACTTTAATTAGCACTTACTGGGCACAAGAAAAGGACAATTAGCCCTATACCAACAGTTGGAGGCCCTTTTCTACCCCCTATCTCCCTCTCTCTCCCCTTCCCTCCACCCTACCACTCCCTATTAATCTCTCCTTTCTTTCAATAACCCCGTTGACATATGCTGACCTCAATTTAAGCTTTGACCGTTTCACCGTTCAGAAATTCCCACCGGCCCCTTCTACTATATCTCAGACCCTGCCACTCTTGAGGGTTCTGGCCCACTTCCGCCTCGACATGACTCACCCAAACGCCAAAAGTTATGTAACTTCTTAGGTAACAAGGGCCTGATCGCTCTTTCCCGATAAGATTTGTTGTCCAATATCATATGTCTATATAATCTTATATTATTTGTAAATCTGTTTGCTGAGGTTACACAACCCCCTGTGTAAAGTTTCTTTCTGTTATATATGTCATATGCTTTTTTACTCCTAATAAAACATTTATGGAGAAAAAAAAGTGACCATTAATGGAAAGTGAAGGTTTCCTGGCACCTGGGAAAACTTTGCACAAACTGACTGGCAATCTCAGTACCTATAGGGATACTGGTCGATGGATCCATTTCAAACTTTTTTGCAAACTCCAAGAAGGCTTTCATGTGTTTAGCGGCTTCTGTCTAGCCACTCCGCCAAAAAAGCTGAAAAATGGTGCAGGGTTGCAGTGATGGTTATCCTTCTAGAACATTGTCCCATCTTCGCACAGGATCTCTGGAGCTCTGTCAGAGTGACCATTGGATTCTTGGTCTCATCTCCTACTAAGTCACCTTTGGCCGGGTGACTAGATCTTGGAAAAATCCTGGTTGTGCCAAACTTCTATTTGAGAATTATGTAATCCTGTCTCCAGGGCTGGATTTACATCTCAGGAGCCTATAGGCAGAGGATTCTGAAATGCCCCCCCCCCCAAAAAAAAAAAAACAGCACTAATCTCCGCTCACCCCTAAACATAAATTCCTTCTGCAAGATCAAATTCTCCCCAAACAAAAATGAAAAAAATCCCCATCCTCACAGTCCAAATCCCCTCCCAGCATATATCTTTACTCCCCAATCCATCCTTTCAGCCCAAAACCCCCAATTGCCCACAAATCACCACTCCTAGCACAAATCCTCTCCCACAAACCCCCCCTCCTAGCACAAATCCTCTCTCCTAAATACCCCCTCCTAGCTTAAATCCTCCCCCCAAATTCCCACTCTGAGCATAAATACTCCCCCCAAATCCCCCCTTCTAGTGTAACTATTCCCCCCAAATCCCCCCTCTCCACGCCATCTCCGGTGACTACCTCCACCCCAGGTTGGGAAGCACTGCTCCATGGCCACCATATCACAGGAAGCCCCTCCCCCACATCAGAGGTAGGTATTATTGTTTACATTGTGTGTGATAAACCTTGTACACACCATGCTTCCCTACCTGTCACTTGATCATGTCCCTGCAGGTTCCTCTACCTGTCCCTCCACCCCCACCCTTCTCTACATGCAGCTCGCCTTCCTTCCCCTCGCTGACAGCACTCCCCGGGTCTCACACACAGCTCCTGCCTACAACTCCTAGGAGAGCCCACCAGTTCTCATGTATCCTGTTTGGAGGGTACTTGTGAGTCACTGCAACCCTCAGGCTACACAGTTTGAGTCTGGTCAGCAAAGAGTGGATGGAGGTGAAGAGATACATGTTGCTGCCCAGGTCACTTCTCATGCACCAAATCCTCTCTCCCTCCCATGTGTGTCTCTCCGGTGTACACAGGCTGGTGCTGTGTGTGTAGGAGGGAGGAAGGGGGTAGACTTATCATAGACAATGACCAGACACTGTACTAAGGTTTGCAATAAGAGCTAAGTGAAAATAAATCCAGGAAAGATATTCAGGAGATGAGCACCCCCCTGGATCCAGCCATGTACAGACGGGCACCCCTCTAGGAAGGGCGCCTGTATGCACATGCCTACATTGCCTATGGGAAATCTGACTCTGCCTGTCTCTGAGCTCTGCAAGCAGTTCCTTTGACCTTATGGTTTTTTCTCTGATACAGAATGCTATTGTCAGGGCTGGGTTAGCAGCCGCCTGATTCATGGTTCCTGACAGCTGTATTAGCTGTGATGCCTTTTATAGAGGGGTGTGTGCCTTTCCAAATCATGTCCAATCTGTTTAACCACTTCAATACCGGACACTTACCCCCCTTCCTGCCCAGACCAATTTTCAGCTTTCAGAGCTGTCACTTTTTGAATAACGATTGCGTGGTCGAGCGACGTTGTACCCAAACAAAATTGTCATTGTTTTCCCTCAAATAGAGCTTTCGTTTGGTGGTATTTGATCACCTCTGCGGGTGTTTATTTTTTGCTCTATAAACAAAATAAGACTAAAAATGAAAAAGAAAAAAAGATTTTTTTTTGCTTCTGTCATAAAACTTTGTAAATAAGTACATTTACTCCATCACTGATGGGCACTGATGAGGCTACACTGATGAGCACCGATGGGGCAGAACTGATTGGCACTAATGAGGCGGCACTGATGAGGCAGCACTGATGAGGTGGCACGAATGGGTACTGATGAGGTAATATATGCAGCATTGATAGGCGGCATTGATAAGCGACACTGACGGGCACTGCTAGGTGGCACTGATAAGCGGCACTGATGGGCACTCATAGGTGGCACTTATGGGCACTCATAGGCAGCACTGATGGGCACTCACAGACGGCACTGATGGGCACTGATAGGTGGCACTGGGCACTGATAGGCAGCAATGATAGATGACACTTTTTGAGGCATTCCCTGGTGGCCCTGGGTGGCATTCAAGATTGGCACTGAGTGCCATCCCTGTTGGGCATTGTGCCCCTTACCTGGTGGTCTAGGATTGGCTCCCTGGTGCTCAGGATGGGCTTCCCTGGTGGTCTCCCTGGTGGTCCTTGGGTGGACATTCCCTGGTGGTCCTGGTGGGCTCTCTGGTGGTCCTGGGTGGCAATCCTAGGGGGGGCTGCACTGATAAACATTCAGACCCCCCTGTCAGGAAAGCCACAGATCGGCTCTCCTCTACTTGCGTCTGCAGACCTGAGTAGAGGAAAAGCCGATACACGGCTCTTCCTGTTTACACTGTGACCGGCTGATCACGTGGTAAAGAGCTTCAGATAGAAGCTCTTTACTGAGATCGGTAATGTGGTGTGTCAGGGTATGCGATCGCGGGTTATCCTGAATCACTTTATATGACGTCAGGTCAGGACAATGAAAAAGAGATATACCTGTGCTAAGATCCCAATAGCTTGTACATGTAATGAACTACCAGGTGCTAGCACTTGTAGTGGCAAGGCAGTGTAGGACTGACCAGAAGAGGGATTACTTTGACGGAGTTGGTCAGCTTAAACATGTATTGCAATATATGTGAACTAAATATCCCTGTTTTACATTGCATAGTTTGCTGTGAAGGGTGTAGCAGTGTGCAGAGGGTCCATTTGGCATTTGTAGTGTTAACTTGTGGTCACACCCCTTTAGCACCTGGTAGTTCATTACATGTACAAGCTATTGGGATCTGAGCACAGGTATATCTCTTTTTCTGTTATACACAGGTCAGTGACCAGAACTGAACCTACTCGCTCTCCCCCATCTTGTCTTTATGCCCCAGGTTGGCATGGTATCCACCATAGCACTTGTAGTGGCAAGGCAGTGTAGGACTGGCCAGAAGAGGGATTACTTTGACGGAGTTGGTCAGCTTAAACATGTATTGTGATATATGTGAACTAAATATCCCTGTTTTACATTGCATAGTTTGCTGTGAAGGGTGTAGCAGTGTGCAGAGGGTCCATTTGGCATTTGTAAGGTCAGGATAATGAATCCCCTGCCTGGCCGTCATTTTGCTATAGGCCGGATGGGAAGTGGTTAATTTACCACAGATGGACTCTAATTTAGGCCAATATATATACTTCCTCATTTTTATGGTAAGTAAAATTGTAAAAAGCGTTTATTGATTGGTTTGCGTAAAAGTTATCACGTCTACAAACTATGAGAATTGATGTATGGCATTTTTATTGGTTTGTTTTTTTTACTGGTAATGGCGGCGATCTGCAATTTTTATCTGGACTGCGATATTGCGGTGGACATGTCGGACATCTTTGACACTTTTTTGGGACCAATGACATTTATGCAGCGATCAGATCTAAAAATAGCCACTGATTACTATATAAATGTCACTGGCAGGGAAGGGGTTAAACTCTAGGGGGCGATTAAGGGGTTAAATGTGTTCCCTCAGCTCAGTTCTAACTGTGTGGGGGCTGGGCTGGCAGGGACATGAGAGATCTAACTGATCCTGATTACCGGGATCAGTAGATCACTGTCATGCCGCCTGACAGAACGGGAAACCGCCATGTTTACATCGGCGGTTCCCCGTTCTGCCTCTGTATTAGGCGATCGCGGGTCTCCAGTGGACATCGAGTCCGCCAGGCCCGCAGCCCCACTCATGCAGTGAGCGGCAATTGTGGCTGCGCGAATCGTCGTTTATAGATGCCGATTTGTGGAGCCACTTTGCCGCCGTTTATCTATGCGAGGCAGTCGACAAGTGGTTAACAGAAAAAAATGGATTCAAACAACTGTAATATCAGGCTGCAATATAACAATTAAAAAAAGCAAAAGGGGTCTGAATTATTTATGAATGCACTGTATATAATACAACCAGGGCTGCGCTAAGAAGGGAAGAAAAGGAGTCCTGTGAAGAAGCAATACAGGTTGTAAACAATAAGTCCACTTGTGCAGTAATAATATCAGTCTCGGATATATAGGTGTAGAAATATCCACATATGCAATTTTCATCTGACACAACACCCAGTGCATTGACAAACAAAGTGCATCCACCACCTAATGTAAGGAGACAGAGCGGTGGCTATTCCCCAGCCAGGTGTATATGTTGAATGAACCCGCTTTCCACGATAATATCTTAAACTCCTCCAATTCAGAACACTCTCATGTGTCAACAAGGGTAAGATCTCTCATGCAAATTTTTCTCATGTGAATCGCTCACTGGTGCTCCCTGGTGCTCAAACGCTCCCTTAGACTCGGACCGCCCAATGTCGGTATTGGCACCCACAAAAGAAAAAAACATTACTAATGAAGCACTGTTGAGCAATGTTTATTATGCAAAAAAAGAGGGTACTCACATAAAAAAGTTGTAACAAGCTTAAAACCGGCCGGTTCCCGTCTCCCACTAAAAGACAAACAGATGGTGACATCAGCACGTCCTCCCGACGTATGTTTCATCACAGATGACGTCGTCTTGGGGATAGGGCGCGCCACTGAGTCACCACACATAAATCAACCCACCCATCGAAGAATGTCAATTAGGACAAAAAACGGATGGGGTGGTACCTCACCTGGCAGCTTTTAAAGTCCATGGTGAGTAAAGTTAAAAATGTAAAATGAAAGAAACAAAATTTAAGAAAAAAAAGAGAAGAAATAAATGTAAAAAAAAAAAAACTACTAAAAAAGACAAATCTTTTCTTTTTTTTCCTTTGTTTTTTTATGTTAGATTTCAGAATGCAAAAACAAAAATGAATAAAAATAAATAGTACCCAAAAATGTCATATTAAAAATCTATAAGGAAAAATATTGTAAATTATCTAGGTGTAAAAATTGGCTGTGATGCCAAACCCAACCAAAACAAAATGTAGGGTTGAGATTACATAAAAAAAACCCACATAAAGGACTCTGCATGCTGGATTAGTCAATAATTAAGAAAATGTTTTAAGGTAGCTCAAACCTCAGAATGAGTTTACAAACTATATCCCCAAAGTCACCTAGACTCTGAAGGTCCCCATCCCATAGGAGAATGACGTCATCAATGTACCTGGCCCAGAGGACCACATCTGGTCTCCTCTGGGCATAGACGACGTCCTCCTCCCATAGGGCCATGAACAAATTAGCAAGGCTGGGTGCGTACTTAGCACCCGTTGCAACCCCCCTGACTTGACTATAATACTTCTGGTCAAACCAGAAGTAGTTGTGGGTGGCAGCAAATTCCAAGAGTTCCATAATAAATTCCACTTGTTCTTGAGGTAACTCAGAGTTCCTCTCCAAATAGTAGCTGACTGCAAACAAGCCTAGATGGTGGGGTATTATAGTATACAAGGAAGTGACATCTGCTGTCACTAGGAGCAATCCTTCAGTTGGAACAAACTCTGAGAGGATGTTCATCACATGTCTGGAATCCTTGATATAAGATGGCATATGTCGCACTAATGGTTGAAGAAAGAAGTCAATATATCTGCCCACCCGGGACATCATGGAATCGATCCCGCTAACTATAGGACGCCCGGGTGGGCGGATAGGGTCCTTGTGTAATTTGTGGAGATAATAAATCACCAGGGTGCGTGGAGCCCTCAGTACTAAAAAAACACCATTCTTTTTTTGTAAGGACACCATGCTGTAAACCCCTGGTGACAATTGTATTTAAATCCCCCTTATATTTTAATATGGGGTCTGATGTGAGGGGTTTATAAGTAGTCTGATCCCTGATGATTTTATACATTTCTTCCATGTATATGTTCCGATGAAGCACTACAATCCCCCCTCTTATCAGCTGGACGGATTACTAGCTCTTTATTTGTACACAGAGAGTCAAGTCCCGACTGCAGATCTTTGTTGAGATGCACTTTCTTACACTCTAGCTGTTCAAGGTCCTTGGTCCTTAAGGACAACATCCCTAAAAACCTTGAGAGAAGGGGCTAAAGAACGGGGGGGGGGTTAAAAAGGGATGCATTAGCAAGTCCTGTGTGTGTAAATTCGGAAGAGACCCTACGGTTGTCTTTAATGGGATTGGACATAAGATATCTCTTGATGTTAATTTGTCGCACAAATTTGTGCACGTCCATATAGGTTTCGAATTTATTTAGACTCCGGGGGGGGGGGGGCAAATTTGGGGGGGGGGCCTCAGATTTATTTAAGCTTTGGATATACCTGCACGTGTTTAAACACGCTGTTTAATTGTAGTTCTCTATAGAATACAGGTTAGGGTAATTTCTGTTGGCATCCCAGAGAAGGCTTAAATGTGTGTGTCCTGAACGATTACGTAGGGAAAAATTGGGGGGGGGGCAAGAAATCGGGGAAGAGAGTTCCAAAAATCCCTACAACAGGAATTCCTGGTTCCTGGAACTTGTCGATCTCACATTCTTTCACGTAGAGTTGTTTCTAGACGTCAGCCCTGAACTGAGAGACACATGTTTATTTCTCGATCATTAGGCAGGTCGACTATTCTCCCCCCTAACATCACGAAGTAGCCTTGTATATGTACCTTCTTTACATATTTTAGTAGTCCCTAGTCTGATG
>BLSH010066357.1:1036665-1047260 GCA_018402905.1 Glandirana rugosa
CCCCCCCCCCCCCCCCCCCCCCCCCCCCCCCCCCCCCCCCCCCCCCCCCCCCCCCCCCCCCCCCCCCCCCCCAAATTTGAGGCCCTGGTCTAAGAGACATATTTCAGAATCTGAAAGGATATACTGAATATACTGTATAACAAAAATCCATCTCCCTTAGTAATCAGACTAAAACCTTATAACTTTGTAGCAAGCCACAATGTAAAAAGCAATGGCAAGGGCTGATCTTAGCTGAGAACAGTCACCAGGATTTTTATGCCCATGCTATCTATGAGCCATCATCTCAATTCAGTAAGAATTTGTTAAAGAGGAGGTCCGCCGCCTGCCGCCGTTCCTTTAAAAATTAAAAGTCAGCAGCTACACATACAGTAGCTGCTGACTTTAACTTTAGGACACTTACCTGTCCTGGAGTCCAGCAATGTCAGCACCGCCCACCAATCTTAGAATCGGCAGGTCAAGTGCTGTCACCACCATTGATGGTAAGGGTATCTGGAAGTGTAGCCGCTCGGCTTCACGGTCGGGGCCCCTACTGAAAATGCGCGAGCCACCGCTGAGCTCCCGGATGTGTCAGGTGTCCTCTTCCTAAGTATACAGAAGGCTGCACTTATGAAAGTGACAGAATTGATCTTTCAGTACTAAATTATACCTCATATACAAACATCATAATAAAATATGTTAGAATGGGAATTAAACAGTTGTATGCATCACGGGTAGAGTTGAGCGAACCCGGACTGTAAAGTTCGGGTCCGTACCGAACTTTGGGGTGTCCGGGACCCGGACCTGAACCCGGACTTTTCAAAAAAAGTCCGGGTTCGGGTCCGGGGTTCTGGTAATTTTACCAAAAGTTCTGAAAATTGCTGTAAAAAAGTCCAGGAAAGTCCAAGAGGTCTGCAAAAGGAAGGAAAATGGGGGTAAGGGTGGGACAAGTACCCTACAAAGAAATGGGGACAGGGAAATAACTTTAAATATTTAAAAAAAATAAAAACATAAAAAATTCAAAAATGGAGGTGGATGTGGACCATCTTCAAACTGGGTCTGAAAAGTATTAATTAACGGTAGAAGCCATATAACTGTTCTAAAATCATCTTCAAACTGTGTCAAAAAAGTATAAATAAGCCGGGAGAACCCATATCACTGTTCTGCAAACATCTGGAAACTGTATGTAACACTTTAACTAAAACCGGAGAAACCATACTACTGCTCTGCAAACATCTGGAAACTGTGTGTGTCACTTTAACTAAAACCGGGACAAACTGAACTACTGTTCTGCAAACATCTGGAAACTGTGTGTACCACTTTAACTAAAACCGGGACAAACTGAACTACTGTTCTGCAAACATCTGGAAACTGTGTGTAACACTTTAACAAAAACCGGGACAAACTGAACTACTGTTCTGCAAACATCTGGAAACTGTGTGTGTCACTTTAACTAAAACCGGGACAAAATGAACTACTGTTCTGCAAACATCTGGAAACTGTGTGTGTCACTTTAACTCAAACCGGGACAAACTGAACTACTGTTCTGCAAACATCTGGAAACTGTGTGTGTCACTTTAACTCAAACCGGGACAAACTGAAGTACTGTTCTGCAAACATCTGGAAACTGTGTGTGTCACTTTAACTCAAACTGGGACAAACTGAAGTACTGCCGAAGTTCGGCTGAACCAGCAGAACCCGGACTTCCATAAGTTCGCTCAACTCTAATCACGAGGGTACTGCACCCATAAGAGTAGATTATTATGATTTATGCCATGGCAGGAATCCTGAGGGCACTAGGATCATGGCGATTGACCATTATGTACCCACTTGGCGAGGAAACAATATCAGGAGAGAAATATCCAGAATGGAAACATTCTGGATTTATTCTTTACGTTCATATGCCCCTTACGGATTGAATATTGAGTGGGATGTGAATGCCTTTATTAACAATGCGTAGAGTCTCTGATTAAAACCAATTTTATTTAATATATTTCATTTTTTGATGTCAATGATGTGTAATTGTTTTTAGTCACTAGATGGCAAGTGCGTTCAGTCTTCTCCGGTCAGTGCAAAGGAAAATAGAAAAAAGCAAATTTTTCATTTTTTCACTTTGTATATATTATAATATTAGTTTTTTCTGGGAACACTTCTTGAATGAAGAATGTAATTTAGATATTTTTATTTGAAAATGGACTTACTGTCAGCAGATGAATGATCTTGCCTAAAGCTTTTTCTGCTGTGGTTTTAGACCAGTCTGATTCCCCACACATCAATAATGTACTGCGTTTCTTGTCATGCTGGTTTCTGTACCAGCGGCTCTGGAACGCAGATTACTTCCGTCCGTTCCGGTCATAAGGTGCTGGCGTCTCCTGGTAGACACACCCCCGACGACGTCAGCGGATGACGAAACGCGTTGGGTGGATGCCAGGAGACGTACGTTCTGCACGTGACCGGACAAGCTGAATCGCGGACGCCATCTCTCTTCCTGGACGCCGGATCGTTCATGCGGTGTACCCAGGAGAGGCATTCGTACTTGTGTTTCCATGCGCTTTTTTATCACACAAATGTGAGTAACCACTTGTTTTTAGTTCATTATTAAAACCCATTTTTGTACCATCTGCACTATTGGACGCTTATGTTCTTTACATGAACGAGCCTGAACCTTTTGAGGATTGTGCTGATGTGGAGCCTCTTTACCTGAACATCTGAGACAAAGTCCTTTGCGGGAGCATATTATACCAAGGCGTTTTCTGACCCTCCGTAATAGGGGGTCATTGACATCTGGTAAGGAGTTTGGTGTGGTGGTGCCTCTGGTGGTGGGCTCTTTGCTGAACACACAGGACCCCGTTCAAGATTTTCAAGATTTTTCTTTGCATAGGACTTTTATGTGTGAACTTTTTGCGCTGCAGTTTTATGATTCATTTTAACTAGAGGGTTGTACCAAAAACCTATCTGCGGAGTCGCATATTTTAGATTTTCACACTATTTCTCAGCCCAAGCGCAGGATTTTTTTCTTATATCTACATAAGAGTAGAAAACATAAAGGCACAATGTGGGCAATCGGTCCTAAATCATACCACATATACTGTACGGACATCAAAAGTAGACAGGTGCATATATCACTAGAGTGCTATACTCATAATAAAAACATGAAGGCACAATGACCGCTTATAATATCCTGGGAAGTATTATAAATACAGTCACATATAAGGAAAAGTTCATAAAACAATAAAATCTTAGGTGTTGTGACTCCAAAATCCTTATGATTGTAGATCACATATAAGATACACCACGTGACTATAAATAGATTACAGTGTAGGACCTCCACCAGACTGCGCCTTGGCTTGTCACCGAGCCCAGGTCCCCTTACCTGGGTGTAGAAGATCCTCTAGAGATGTCACAGAAACTTGCTCTCGTCTCCAAACTCCTCTCGACATCAAGGGTTAAACTGTATCACCAGGACGTGTTTATATTCCTAGGGACCCCACTACAGGGTACACAAGATATCACCCAAATTCCTAGGGAGGAGTAGGCTCCGTCCGGTGTAGACCATAAATGAAGAGAGGAAATCCCAATAGTGTAATAACGTATATGATATTTAATTTGAAAATTATATATTGCACTTGCAGCATAAAATCCAATGGCGAGAAACAACAAGCCGGCCGGGCTCTCGGGTATTGGTATTGAAGGCAGTGACGTCAGCGCGTGTCCTCTTCCCCCTCCCCCCGAAAGGTGCCAAATGTGACACCTGAGGGGGTAAGGAATCCGACCAGTGGAAGTTCCACTTTTGGATGGAACTCCGCTTTGACTCTGAAACAATCGAGTACTGTCTGTGATACTTTTTTTATTTGCACTAACATACGAATTTTCAGGACAAGCTTTCGGGATATGTCTCCTTCATCAAGATCCAAGCAGTACTAATCCACAAAGTTTTAGCAGAGTGTTAAGACAATCTCTAAAAAAAAAAAAAAAGCAAAAAAACAAAACAAAAAATGTATAAACAGCAAAGGTAATTTGGCTTGGATAGCTGGTGAAATAAAGCAGGGAGAGGGTTATGGTAATGAGATCTTTGAGAGAGGTAATAAATCCCTGGTAGTGTTACATGTATATTTATGTATATGTACTGTACTTAAAATGAATCTTCACCCATAAGTTGAAAGTCCCTCCTGTCCATACAGTCCCTCCTGTCCATACACCCCCCCCCCCCCCGTGCGCGCGCGCGCTCTGCCACGTATGGTGCTTTTTTTGCTACCTTTTTTTGTAGAAAAAGGGGTCAGTCCTGCCCCCAATACATGTTATTCACTTAGACAAATGACATGTTTTGTGCCTGCTGTGCCTCCTGCAGATTTTGTAAGTTTGCCCACTTACAGAGAAATGAAGGTTCTATAAATGTTATCATAGGTGTATTTTAAATTATAGAGACCGAATATCAACCAAATATCCAGAAAAAACACATGATACAAATGTAATAAATTGCAGTTTAGTGAGTAAAATAATTTGATCCTCTAACAAACAACAATAATTCTGGCTCCCACAGACTGGCTACAGTAGATACTCATGTGGTACAAAGATTAGTCCTGCCAATTTAACCACTTCAGCCCCGGAAGGATTTCACACTTTAGGACCAGAGCGCTTTTTGCGATTCGGCACTGCGTCGCTTTAACTGACAATTGCGCAGTCGTGCAACTTTGTACCCAAGTTAAATTTATGTCCTTTTTTTTCCACAAATAGAGCTTTCTTTTGGTGGTATTTGATCTCCTCTGTGTCATTTCTGATTGCCGCTATAAACAAAAGAAGAGCGACAATTTTGCAAAAAACCCCAAATTTCTTACTTTTTGTTAAAATATAAATCCAAAAAAATATATAAAAAAACATTTTTTTCCATCAGTTTTGGCCGATTTATATTCTTTCTCATATTTTTGGTAAAAAAAATCGCAATCAGCTTTTATTTATTGGTTTGAGCAAAGGTTGCCGCGTTTACGGATGATGAGAATTAATTTCAGGGGTTTTTATTTGCTTTTTATTTTTTACTAGTAATGGCGGCGATATGCCATTTTTAGCAGTACTGCGTTATTGCACCATTTTGACACTTTTTAGGGACCATTGGCATTTATACAGCGATCAGTGCTATAAAAATGCACTGATTACTGTGTAAATGCCATTGGCAGTGAAGGGGTTAACCTGGAGGGGTGCTCTAAGGGTTAACGGTGTTCCCTGGGCTTGTTCTGACTGTATGTGGACTGGCCTGGCTGGGGGAAGGGAGTGATCACGGCTTCCATATAGAGGAAGCCTGTGATCACAGCCCTTCCCCCTCTAACAGAACGGAGATCCGTGTTTGCTTATACGGACCTCCGTTCTTTCACTGCGGGGGGGGGCATAGTGTCTGCCCCCCCCAACACAGTGAGCACGCCTCCGGTGGTGCACGCATGCTCACAATGAGGGATATTGCAGCCGCCATCATATGACGCCGGTTTGCGATATCAAGCCTCTCTGTCGCCGTCAGACTGCGGTCGGCAAGTGGTTAAGATGGCGCTCCTAACGACACCTTGTTATATGTATAAAAGACACCTGTCTACAGAATCTCTTTCTTCCATTCAAACCTTACCATCATGGACAAGACCAAAGAGCTATCAAAGGACGTCAGAGACAAGATTGTAGACCTGCACAAGGCTGGAATGGGCTACAAGACAATCAGCAAGAAGCTTGGTGAGAAGGAGAAAACTGTTGGAACAATTATTCGCAAATGAAAAAAATACAAAATAACCATCAATTGCCCTCAGTCTGGAGCTCCATGCAAGATTTCACTGCATGGGTTAAGGATGATCATGAGAAAAGTGAGGGATCAGCACAGAACTACATGGGAGGAGCTTGTGAATGATCTCAAGGCAGTTGGGACCACAGTCACCAAACAAACCATTGGTAACACAATATGAAGCCATGGATCGAAATCATACAGCGCCCTCAAGGTCCCCCTCCTCAAGAAGGCACATGTATATACCCATCTAAAGTTACCCAATGAATATCTAAAAGACTCAGAGAAGGATTTGTAAGAAAGTGCTGTGGTCAGATGAGACCAAAATTGAGCTCTTCACCCATAAGTTGAAAGTCCCTCCTCTCCACTAAGGCATTATCTAAGGCATTAACAATACTAAGGCTAACTCGACTATCCGTGTTTGAAGGAAGAAAAATGCTGACTATGACCCTAAGAACACCATCCCTACAGTCAAGCACGGAGGTGGAACACTATGCTCTGGGGCTGTTTCTCTGCTAACAGTACAGGCTGACTTTGCCGCATTGAGGGGCCAATGGATGGGGTCATGTATTGTAAAATATTGGATGAGAATATTCTTTACTCAGCCAGAACACTGAAGATGGATCGTGTATGGGTCTTCCAGCATGACAATGACCCAAAACATACCGCCAAGGCAACAAAGGAGGGGCTCAAGAAGAAGCACATTAAAGTCATGGAGTGGCCTAGCCAGTCTCCAGACCTTAATCCTATAGAAAATGTATGGAGGGAGCTGAAACTTCGAGTTGCCAAGTGACAGCCATGAAACCTTAGGTTTTAGAGAAGATCTGTAAAGAAGAGTGGACCAAACTTCCTTCTGAGATGTGTGCAAATCTGGTAACCAACTACAAGAAACATCTGTGCATGCCAACAAGGGTTTCTCCAACAAGTACTAAGTCATGTTTTGCTTGGGGATTAAATACTTATTTTACTGAACTGAAACTCAATTTATAACATTTGTATCATGCATTTTTCTGGATTTTTTTGTTGATATTTTGTCTAATTTAATATACTGTACCCCTATGAAAAAAATTATAGACCCTTAATTTCTTTGTAAGTGGGCAAACTTACAAAATCTGCAGGGGATTAAATAAATTAAATACTTAATTAAATAAATTACTTTCACCACTGTATGTCACATATTCCAGGCAGGCTTAGTGGTGCCAAACATGGTGGCATGGGATCCAAGCGGTGGCTGCTTAGAAGAGGATCTCCGCAACACTGGATCCACTGGGTGGGTGAGTATCTAAAGCATGGAGAACCCGCCACAAGGTAAGCAGTGGTAAATTAAAAAAAAGATGGGGTGGAAAACTGAAGATCCGCTTTAAAGTGAAAATAATATATCTGATGTTAAGTCCACTTTAAGTTTGACATATGCAGTAGTCAGGACTGATTCTGTGTGTGGATAAAATTTCACATGAGGTTTTTGTCCTTAACTGGAAGCAATGCTGGTAAATTCCCATATTTCACATTGCTGTTTAGGTTGAAAATAATGTTTAGGAAGGCAGTATTTTCAGTAGAAAGCTGAAATCATGAACACGAGGAGACAACCTCACACTGCCAGGAGGAATGTTTAAGGGAAATGTTAGAAGATATATGGATGCTTGGTACAGACTTCCAGCAGAGGTAGTAAATCATTCAACAATAAATGTATTTAAAAATGTTTGGGATAGGAAAAAAAAAGGGAAAAAATTGCATACTTATTGGACGCTCTGTCTTTTTCTGGAGTCAGCCTTTTATGTTTCCTTGCTTCTGTTTAGGTGTCAGAATGGCTGGCCTCAGGGGCGTCGCTAGGGAGTGGCTATCAGGGCTGCAGCCCCGAATGTCATGCCCATAGCCCCGAGTGTCCTGAGGGGTCCCTTCAGGGCGATCTCAGGCGGCTTGCATTGACTTCTATGATAGAAGTCTCCTGGCAAGCCGCCTTGAGATCGCCTCGAGCCGCTTCGCGCCGCTCCCCGCCGCTCCAGTGTGAACCGGCCCTTAATGGCGGGTATAGCGCTCTATCAACTCAAGAGCGGGCGGCTTGTCAGAGCCGCGAGCACGCGGCTTATCAGAGCCGCGAGCGGGCGGCTTTTCAGAGCCGCGAGCACGCAGCTTGTTAGAGCCGCGAGCGGGCGGCTTTCAGAGCCGCGAGTGCGCGGCTTTCAGAGCCGCTAGCGGGCGGCTTTTCAGAGCTGCAGGCAGGTCCGGACTGCCCTGGGGCCGCTTTCAGCTGTGGCTGCAGCGGCGCCCATGGCCGATTCTTGTGCAGAGAGAGTGACCTCCTTCCCTCAATCACATCACAGCGGTCTTCCGCTGTGTTACTATAGAGCAGTGCACTGAAATATCCGGCGGCCGGCCACTGTAGCAAAGCTCCGCCTCCTAGACGTGATAGATTGATCATGGAACACTGTCCAATGCCGGGAAATTGAAACAGTGTTCTGTCTATCGCGTCTAGGAGACGGAGCTTTGCTACAGTGGCCGGCCGCCGGATATTTCAGAGCACTGCTCTATAGTACCACAGCGGGAGACGGCTGATCTGCTGTGACTGTGATTAATCCACGCACTGGCGAGGGTGCATATGGGCACTGATAAGGGGAGGATACAGATGGGCACATGATGGCTACAGATGGGATGGGCACATGATGGCTGCATATGGGCATGGTGACGCTGAGGGAGGGACACTCCACTGGGGGACACCTGTGATGTAAGGAGAAACTCTGCTGGGGGCACCTGACGGAAGGAGGGACTCCGCTGGGGGCACCTGACGGAAGGAGGGACTCCGCTGGGGGCACCTGATGGAAGGAGGGACTCCGTTGGGGGCACCTGACGGAAGGAGGGACTCCTCTGGGGGCACCTGATGGAAGGAGGGACTCCGCTGGGGGCACCTGATGGAAGAAGGGGCTCTGCTGGGGGCACCTGATGGAAGGAGGGACACCGCTGGGGGCACCTGATGGATGGAGGGGCTCCGCTGGGGGCACCTGATGGCATTTTGTAGCAGGCGATGGTGGCAAGTGACACACTCGGGGTTCCCACTGATTCTGCATTTGGTGAGTTGAACTATTTCATTTTATATTACAATGTAATTATAGTAATAATGCGCTTCAATCATCCTGACACCATAACAACCATGGTGCCGGGATGATTGAAGAGCCAACACCAGATGTTTGGAGTATCTTTATCTGCTGATTGTTAAACTTTCTGGAATACATGTATTGTGGGGAAGGATCTGGGCCTGCTGTCCCTCCATCCCAATTTCTTTCTTTCCTTCTCTTCCCTTCCCTCCCTATCTCTTTCTTTCTTCCTTCCTCCATCCCTCGTTCAACTCAGACGCGAGCCACACCCCCTAAAGCCACGCCCACCATTTAGTTTAGGCCACACCCATTTTCGCCACGGCGCACGTTCCGCGCCGCATTTTTCCGGGCTAGAGCCCCTGGTCTTTTTCCAACCTAACAACGCCCCTGGCTGGCCTTAATTTTATACAATATATATAATTAAGTTCTGACCTTAAAGCTGAAAAGAAACCCCTTACCGAGCTGTTTGCAATCAGTTTTGCTTTGAAGCCTACCTATGGGTCAATTCTGTCCCCTCTCCATCTTTCCCACCCCTCTCCTCACATTCACATATTAAAAAGAAACGTTCTTTCAAAGCCCTTTCTAACTCACCTTAGTCTGATTTGAAGTGACCCTCCATGGTGACGCTTCAAGAAATCAAGACCAGTGGTCCATGACTGCAGTCCAGGCCTGCCTCTGACTAGTCTTATTGTCATCCCTTTGTCATCATGTCATCAAGCCACTGTTGAATTTTTCAGGATCTTGTGAGGATCCCGCAGATAGGCCCAATGGGAAGTGCCTATTTTACCTGGCAGCGATGTTGGCATCTGAACAAGGTCCCTCCCACTCAGCAGCCAAGAAGCAAGAAGACTTGGGAAAATATCTAGGCCCTTTAGTTTACCTTTTTTTTATCTACTGTGGCTGGAAGGGGGGTGAGAGGAAAAAAGTTATGTAGAGAGTTAAAGTGATATTAAAGGTTTGTTTTTTTAACATGTTATACTTACCTGCTCTTTGCAGTGATTTTGCATGTAGCAGCCACAGTCCTCCTCTTCTTGGGTCCCCCTCCGGTGCTCCTGGCTCCTCCTTCTTGACCAGTGCCCCCCAATAGCAAGCCACTTGCTATGGAGGCACTGGCGAGTGCTCGCTCCTGAGCCCCACTCTATGGGTCCATAAGACAAATAGAGCCATGGCTCGGCCCTGGCCCCCATTCTCTCCTCATTGGCTCACTGGCTGTGATTGACAGCAGCGAGAGCCAATAGCTGCTGTCTCAGACAATGAGGAGAGGGAGCTCTGGGGCAGCCGAGGCTCTCGTGCACATCACTGGACTGAGAGAGGGCTCAGATGAGTATTGGGGGGCTGTGGGGGGAACAGCACACAGAAGGTTTTTTACCTTCATGCATAGAATACATGAAGGTAAGAAACCTTCAGTCTTTACAACAAAATTAAGCTTTAACCTCTTAACAACCGCTCTATAGACAAATGACGTCTACAGAGCGGTTGCTTAATTCTGGGAGGACGTCTATTGACGTCCTCCCAGAATCGCGGTTCCCGCGCGCAACATTTCTGACTTCCAAAGAATGGAAGTACATAAGATACGTACTTCCATTTTTTGGAAGACACACGACAAGGGGGGTGTCGGGGGGTTATGAGTAGACTCGGGAGAGAGTCAGGTCACTACACGTGCTCTCGGAGCCGACGGGGTCTCGAGGGAGAGGAGTAACAGACTCTGTCGTCGATAACCGAGAGCGACGACAGTTAGTGTCGGTCACTCGGTTACTCCTCTCTTACCCCCGGTC
>BLSH010066357.1:1075466-1087053 GCA_018402905.1 Glandirana rugosa
CCCCAGATTTGTACATTAAAAACATATCCCCTCTCAAGCATCTTTTCTCCAAAGAGAACAAGTTAAATGCTTGTAGTGTTTCCCCATAGCTGAGATCCTCCATTCTCTTTATTATTTTGTTGCCCTTCTCTGGACCCTCACCAGTTCCAGCACATCCCTCCCGAGGACTGGTGCCCAGAATTGGACGGCATACTCAAGATGCAGCCGGACCAGAGTCTTGTAGAGTGGGAGAATTATTGTTTTATCACTGGAATTAATTCCCTTTCTAATGTAGGCCAGTATTCTGTTGGCTTTGCTTTCAGCAGCCTGGCACTGCATGCCATTGCTGAGCCTGTCATCTACTAGGACCCCAAGGTCTTTTTCCCTAGACCCCCCCCCCCCCCAGAGGTTCTCCTCCTAGCGAGTAAACTGAATTCATATTTTTGGCACCCAAATACATTATTTTACATTTACCAACAATAAACCTCATTTGCCATGTAGTTGCCCACCCCATTCATTTGTTTAGATCTTCTTGCAAGGTTTCCACATCTTGCGTGAAAGTTATTGTCCTGCTCAGCTTTGTATTGTCCGCAAAAACTGAAATTGAGCTGTTTATCCCATTCCCCAGATCGTTTATGAATAAATTAAATAGGATTGGTCCCAGGACAGAATCCTGGGGGACCCCACTTTCCACACCAGACCATTCTGAGTACTCCACATTTATCACCACCCTCTGGACTCGCCCCTGCAGCCAGTTTTCAATCCATGTACTCACCCTTTGGTCCATGCCGACCAACCTTAGCTTGTACAGTAAATGTTTATGGGGAACTGTATCGAATGCCTTTGCAAAATCCAGGAACACCACATCTACTGGCCTTCCTTTATCTAGATGGCAGCTCACCTCCTCATAGAAGGTTAAAAGATTGGTCTGGCAAGAACAATTCTTCATGAATCCATGCTGATTACTGCTAATCATACGGTTCTGATCACTAAATTCTTGTATATAGACCCTTATCATCCCCTCAAAGAGTTTGCAGATTATTGATGCTAGGCTAACTGGCCTGTAGTTCCCAGGGATGTATTTTGGCCCTTTTTTTTTAAAAATTGGTCACCTGTAACTTACTCAATACTTAAGTGATATTTCGCATCACATAACGCGTTTATGCATTGTAATTTGTATTTACACCAGTTTTATTGCTTTCACTTGTATTATGGCTAAGGCATCCGAAGTGCACTCTACCTCAATAAGCAACGAACTACTAGGAGCTATATAACACTTTGACTTAGAATATATTGGTCACCAAAAATTGGTGCTACATTGGCTTTTCTCCAATCAGCTGGTACCATTCCAGTCAGTAGACTGTCCATAAAGATGAGGCACAATGGTCTGGCTGTTCCTTAAGGACCCTCGGGTGCAAGCCATCTGGTCCTGGTGACTTATTAATGTTGAGTTTATCAAGCCTATTTCTATTTTTGTCCTCAGTTCGCCATGAGAGTGCTTCCTGTGACATGCTATGAAGATCGATATTACAGTCTTGGTTACTGAACCTCCCCGTTTCCCTTGTGAAGACTGAGAAGAAGAAATTCAAAACTTTCACCATCTCTCCGTCATTAGTAACCAGATTCCCTTCCTCATCCTTTATTGGGCCAATATGTTAAGATCTCCCTTTCTTACTATTTATATACTTAATTTCTTTGAGGTTCCATTACACCGTAAAGCTCCACTAATATAAAATGGATGCCATAGATGTAATTTTTTAAAATAAATTCTAAACTGGATTAAACTTTTTTTTTATTATTCCTCTGGATTTCCATTTTAATGAAATTCGCTTTCATTTCCTTTATGTTTGAAGGTACTTGTTTCTGGAGAAAAGGGCATTTTAAATTGTTCACAAATATATATGTAAAAGTTTCCATACTTGACAGAACTTCAGATATTTGAAATTGCCTGTGCTTGGAAGTGTCTAGAGCTTTTATATGAAAAAAAAATATGATCGGTGTTCAAGCTGACAGCGCTGTTGACAATTCATTAATGTATACTACGTGAGTCGGCTTTCTGCTTGTCATGGCATTACATCTACTCCATGACAGTTGGAAGATATGGTGGCATCTCGGCACCAGCTCTGCTCATCCTTGTTGCTATTTAAACTCTAGCTTGTCTCCAAGCAACTCAAACCTAACATCTCTAGCTCCTCGGGCTAAAAATGGGTTGAATTCAATACTGAATTTCCTTCTTTTTTATCAATGTTTAATAGTTGACAATATTGTTATCTGGTTACCTGCTAATGATTTTAAAACTTTTAATTTCCTTCATTGAACTGCTTAGTAGAAATGGTATTAAAAATACCCCTATTTTTTCTTTATTTAGTGATGGAATTTTTTTATGGAACAATTTAGTTTGGTGTATTGAATTAGAGTTTTGATCATTGAATTATTGAGTTATTTTTGTACTCTCACTTTAATGTCTGTGAAAGTTCTCATTTATCTAGGTCATGGTATATCTAATAATAGTTAGTCACATTCAGTTAGACTTGTTCTTTAGTGTTGAAGATGTTTCGTAGCTCATCCAAGCCACTTCTTCAGTCCTAATGAGTGTCAGAAAGATACCATGGCATTTATGTCTACACAGGTAGCACCAGCATCTTAATCCCATTACCATAGAAAGGCAGATGTTGGATGGGGTAGACACATATAGGCCATTTTAACATCTCTACCCCAGCGTTCTGACAACAATTTTTATCTACAGCCTTGAAAATCAAAGGATTAGCACCTATGAAGCCTTCAACATGGTTCCACAATTTTCACACCTCCCTGCATGTTTTTGGCCAATAACACCTGCCTTTCCATGGGGAATTTGTAAAAAGTGCAGGCACACTATGAGTTAAGTCCATCAAGGTGCATATCACCTCCTGGATTTATCTCTATTATTTACATCTGACAGGTGTTTATGGCTCTGCACTCTGGGCTGTTTAACCACTTCAGCCCCAGAAGGATTTCCAGCTTTAGGACCGGAGCCCTTTTTGCGATTCGGCGCTGCGTCGCTTTAACTGACAATTGCGCGGTCGTGCGATGTTGTACCCAAACGAAATTTGCGTCCTTTTTTTCCCACAAATAGAGCTTTCTTTTGGTGGTATTTGATCACCTCTGTGTCATTTCTGATCGCCGCTATAAACAAAAGAAGAGCAACAATTTTGCAAAAAAACCCAAATTTCTTACTTTTTGCTAAAATACAAATCCAAAAAAAATATATAAAAAAACATTTTTTTTCACCGTTTTTGGCCGATTTATATTCTTCCTCATATTTGCGATAAAAAAATCGCAATCGGCGTTTATTGATTGGTTTGCGCAAAAGTGGTCGCGTTTACGGATGATGAGAATTCATTTTTGGGGTTTTTATTTTTTTTTTATTTTTTACTAGTAATGGCGGCGATCTGCGATTTTTAGCGGTACTGCGATATTGGGGCGGACATGTCGGAACGTTTTGACACTTTTTTGGGACCATTGGCATTTATACAGCGATCAGTGCTATAAAAATGCACTGATTACTGTGTAAATGCCATTGGCAGTGAAGGGGTTAACCTGCAGGGGGCGCGCTAAGGGTTAACTATGTTCCCTGGGCGTGTTCTAACTGTGTGGGGGCTGCCCTAGCAGGGGAAGGGAAGTGGTCACAGCATTCACATACAGGAAGGCTGTGATCACAGCCCTTCCCCCTCACACAGAGCGGAGGTCCGTGTTTACATACACGGACCTCCGCTCCTTCACTCCGGGGGGGGCATCGCGGGTGGCCGGCGGCAATCGAAGCCCCCTGGCCCCCCCGAACACAGTGAGCGTGCGCGCTCACAGTGGCTCTGTATCGCGGCCGCCGTCGTATGACGGCGATTCGCGTTACAGAGCCACATTGTCGCCGTCAATTGCCGATCAGCCGTCGGCAAGCGGTTAAGGAGAAAAGCACCGTGCTTACATAGTTACATAGTAGGTAAGGTTGAATAGTCCATCCAGTTCAACCTGTGTTAGTGTACATGTGTCAGTGTCTATAATCATTTCCCATATCCATGTATATTGGATTCTTTAAGATGATCATCCAAGAGTCTCTTAAAGGTACCAATACTCCCAGCTGACACCACCAATTATGGATGAAAGTTCCACATCTGTATTGCCCTGACAGTGAAAAAACCCCTACACAGCTTCAAAGAGTAGTTTCGGTGCCCACTGGCAGGTGCCTCCCAGCAGCCAAATAGAAGCAAAATATATGATGCAATCCCAGGTATATTAGCACTTCTAACCCCCATGGGTCCAATGTAGGGAGAAAAAAAGCTAATAAAGTTCATAAAGTCCATTATGACAGGCATAGCACTAAGCAAGCAGCTCCACCCAGAGACAGGAAAGCATCTCTAAAAGACAGTAGGACAATACAGGGGGGCACCACTGAGTGCAGTATTAAAAAAACAACTTTAATTAAGCAGCAAATTAAAGCAGAGGTCCGAGGTAGGAAAAAAAATTAAAAGTCAGCAGCTACACATACAGTAGCTGCTGCCTTTTAATAATAGGACACTTACCTGTCCTGGAGTCCAGCGATGTCAGCACCCGCCGCCGATCTTCGGATCAGGGGACGGGTGCAGCCGCCTCCATCGTGGGTAAGGGAACCCGGACGTGTAGCAGTACAGCTTCATGCCGGGCACCTTACTGCTCATGCCCGAGGCTCTGCCGCGCTCTGCTACTGGCCAGGCGGCCAGAAGCAGAGCGAGCATGGAGGAGGGAGCCGGGCTGCTGACATCAGCGGCTGCCGGCCAGAGCTCCCGGATGTGTGGAAAAGGACACCTGTCTAAAGACAGGTGTCCTCTTCCCCCTCCCCCCCCCCCGAAAGGTGCCAAATGTGACACCTGAGGGGGGAGGGGATCCAACCAGCGGAAGTTCCACTTTTGGGTGGAACTCCACTTTAAACACTCACATAAATCCATGAGAGAAAGCTTTTAAATGTAGTGACATCAATGGGGGAATTGTTCAAACTCCAAAGTGAAGCATTGGCAGTAGCTGGCAGCATGGGGGGAGAAGCCAAGGGGGCGCTCATCAATTGGTGTAAGATTACATCCAGAACCACCTTGGAACCGGAAGTGACGTCATGCCAGGGGACTATCCTTGTAGCCTTGGTAACGCATTTCTGAGCGCCAATCAGCTTCTTTGTCAAACCAGATAGGATATAGTGTGGAATGCTGATACTTATAGGTGAATTAGGCGTGGAGTCAATTGGAGGGGCAGCCTGTTCGGGCACCAGGGAAAACAGGAAATACTACAGGACTACACAGCACCCCACATTTGAATCCACGCTTGCGCCATCAACTATTCAAAACTATTTATAAAACAGTTATCAGGACCATAATAATGACTGAAATAAAACAATATAACATTAAAAAATATGTGCAGGAACAATAATATGATCTTTAAGCAATCATTGGCAATCATTAAAAAAGGATATTAAAAAAGGTTATAAATATTTCAGCAATGGGGATACAGATGTCCCAATATATCGCCTAGGAAAAGAAGAGGGGAAGGGAATAGAAACATAAAACATGCTATTAGCAAGTAATACAAGACCATAGTACCTTCCAGTGGTGTAACTAGAACCTTCAGAGCCCCGGTGCAAGAAACCATGAAGGGCCCCCTGACCCCAGCCGGGGCCCTTCCTTCTGAGCCCAGTGGCGAAACGCCAGGGCCCGATCGAAAGTGTGACGTTTGTGACCCTGCTAGTTCTGCCACTGGTTTCTACCATTTATTTGTTTTATTTTTTTACAATATTATTATTTTTTTAATATTTTAAACATTTTTTAGGAGCCCCATTTGGGGGACTTGGTGAGATAGCAGGGGTCTAAACAGACCTCTGATGTTTCACCTTTGACATAGAGAAAGGAGATTGAGGGCACAGCCTTTAATCTACATCTCTGCAGCCTCAGCTGTACAGAATACATAGACAGGAATAGCCTTTATTCACCAACTGAAACATAGCAAATACAGTTTAGTATGTTTCAGTTATGAATAGACAGAGTCAGTGATCGCTATGGATCACTGACTCTCCATTCAGAAAAGGCTTCATTCTGACAGATACCCTGCAGCAGATGGCAGGAGAGGGGAGGGGGGGATCCTGTGGACCTGTGGGGACAAGGGGAGAGGCCATGGAAGAGCACGGGGGGCCAGGAAAAATACAGTGGGGCTGGAGAGCACATGGGGAGCAGCAGAAAGAAGCACACACACACATATATACACACAGACACATAGTCGTTAATGTCTAAACTGCTGGCAACAAAAGTGAGTACACCCCTAAGCGAAAATGTCCAAATTGGGGCCAACGTGTCAATCATTTGTGTGGCCACCATTATTTTCCTGCACTACCTTAACCCTCTTGGGCATGGAGTTCACCAGAGCTTCACAGGTTGCCACTGGAGTCTTCTTCCACTTTTCCATGGAAATCACGGAGCTGTTGGATGATAGAGAACTTGCGCTCCTCCACCTTCCATTTGAGGATGCCCCACAGATGCTCAATAGGGTTTAGGTCTGGAGACATGCTTGGCCAGTCCATCACCTTTACCCTCAGCTTCTTTAGCAAGGCAATGGTCGTCTTGGAGGTGTGTTTGGGGTTCTTATGTTGGAATACTGCCCTGCGGCTAAGTCTCTGAAGGGAGGGGATCATGCTTTCAGTATGTCACGGTACATGTTGGCATTCATGGTTCCCTCAATGATCTGTAGCTCCCCAGTGCCAGCAGCACTCATGCAGCCCCAGACCGTGACAATGCCCCCACCGTGCTTAACTGTAGGCAAGGCATACTTGTCTTTGTACTCCTCACCTGGTTGCCACCACACATGCTTGACACCATCTGAACCAAATAAGTTTATCTTGGTCTCATCAGACCACAGGACATGGTTCCAGTAATCCATGTCCTTAGTCTGCTTGTCTTCAGGAAACTGTTTGTGGGCTTTCTTGTGCATCATCTTTAGAAGAGGCTTCTTTCTGGGACGACAGCGATGCAGACCAATTTGAGGCAGTGTGCGGCGTATGGTCTGAGCACTGACAGGAACCTGTCCTGTTAAACTGCTGTATGGTCTTGGCCACCGCACTGCAGCTTAGTTTCAGGATCTTGGCAAAGTGAGAGTGATAATACCAAATTTAACACATCTGCCCCCCATTCACACCTGAGACCTTGTAACTCTAACAAGTCACATGAGAAAATGGATAACTGGGCCCAATGTGGACATTTTCACTTAGGGGTGTACTCACTTTTGTTGCCAGCAGTTTAGACATTAATGGCTGTGTCACGGTCCTGGTGGTGGAGTCTGGCATGTGCAGGGAGCAACCACTCTTGCGCACCCGATTCAGGGGTCCCTGGTAGAGCAGACAGGGAGCCCGAGAGTGCGGGATGGCACGAGGGCTGGATGGTCACTGGTGGTGTTGCGAGGCTCCAGGTAGTCATGCAAGTCAGAAGAATGGTCGTTCAGGTTGGGTCGGCAACCGACGGGCTGTGCGGTACAAAGGGTTCAGGCAGAGAGTGGTTAAGTCCATGCAAAGTTCGTTAATGGGCTGGCAGCAGAATACAGAGGGTTCAGACAAACGGATGGTCGTGGATAGCCGGGGTCGGTGCAGGCAGATATCAGCGGGTCAGGTCAAGCCGGGTCAGATCAGGAAAACAGGTAGCAATACAGGAGCAGGAATACAGGAACAGAGCTGGGGCTCACAGGTACTCAGACGCTGTAGAACGGACAGCACCTGCTGACAGGTGCAGGAAGCTTATATAGGGCCATTTGGCACCATTTCCAGCGTGCGAACATGCAAAAATGGCAAAAAGGTCCCAAAAAGGAACCTGACTTCAACAGGCCAGTCTTTTCCTAACAGGCTGTGTGTTGAGTGGACAGCAAATTTACACTGTTATACAAGCTGTGCACTCACTACTTTACATTGTAGCAAAGTGTCATTTCTTCAGTGTTGTCACATGAAAAGATAGAATAAAATATTTACAAAAAAGTGAGGGGTGTACTCACTTTTGTGAGATACTGTATATACACACAGACACATATACACACACACACAAATACACACGCCCACACACATATACACACGGACTCACAGACACATACACACACACACATATATACACAGACACATATACACACATACACACACATATACACACAGACACACACATATACACACAGACACATATACACACACAGACACACATATAAACACATGCACAAATATGCAGACACATAAATGCATGCAAACAGATATAGATAGGAATGACAGCCATGCAGGACAATTTGATGCAGTGTGCGGCGTATGGTCTGAGCACTGACAGGCTGACCCCCCACCCCTTCAACCTCTGCAGGAATGCTGGCAGCACTCATACGTCTATTTCCCAAAGACAACTTCTGGATATGACGCTGAGCACGTGCACTCAACTTCTTTGGTCGACTATGGAGAGGTCTTGGCCACCGTGCTGCAGCTCAGTTTCAGGATCTTGGGAATCTTCTTATAGCCTAGGCCATCTTTATGTAGAGCAACAATTCTTTTTTTCAGATCCTCAGAGAGGTCTTTGCCATGAGGTGCCATGTTGAACTTCCCAGACCAGTATGAGAGAGTGAGAGTGATAACACCAAATTCAACACACCTGCCCCTCATTCATACCTGCAACCTTGTAACACTAATGAATCACATAACACCGGGGAGGCAAAATGGCTAATTGGGCCCAATTTGGGCATTTTCACTTAGGGGTGTACTCACTTTTGTTGTCAGCGGTTTAGACATTAATGGCTGTGTGTTGAGTTATTTGAGGGGACAGCAAATTTACACTGTTATACAAGCTGTACACTCACTACTTTACATTGTAGCAAAGTATAATTTCTTCAGTGTTGTCACATGAAAGATAGAATAAAATATTTACAAAAATGTGAGGGGTGTACTCACTTTTGTGAGATACTGTATATGGCTTAAAAAAAAAACATGTTATACTTACCTGCTCTATGCAGTGGTTTTGCACATAGCAGCTCCGACCCTCTTCTTCTCGGGTCCCCCGTCCATACTCCTGGCTCCTTCCCCTTTGACCAGTACCCCCAATAGCAAGACACTTGCTATGGGGGCACTGGTGAGTGCTAGCTTCCAAACCCTGCTCTGTGCGTCCAAAAACACAGAAATGAGACTCAGCCCCCCCCCCCCCATTCTCTCCTCATTGGCTCACTAGCTGTGATTGACAGCGGTAGAAGCCAATGACTCCCACTGCTGTCTCAGCCAATGAGGAGAGGGAGTCCTGGGACAGCTGGAGCTCTGGTGCACATCGTTGGATCGAGAAGGGGCTCAGGTGAATATTAGGGGGGCTGTGGGGGGAACAGCACATAAAAGATGTTTTAACTTTATGCATAGAATACATAAAGGTAAAAAACCTTCAGACTTTACAACCACTTTAAGGCTAACAGCAAAAGCACTGCTATTTTTTAGGAGAAATTCTTGACAAAAGTTACATTTCTAGATGTTGCCTATAAGAAGCAAATCTTCACTTTTTAATTTCAGGTCCAGAAAGAGGCTTGTTTTATAGCAAATATTGTAGTCATTTGAAATAATTTTAAGCACATACCAGCATTTCCAGTTTGCAAAAAAGAAAAAAAAACACAATATATTTTTTAAATGCTTTAAAATAATGTGATGAAGCAGTTTAAAAAAAGGAAAACAACGCTTAAAGAAGAATTCCAGGTATGAATATTTTTACATAGTTACAATGCAAGTAATCATATACCATACTTGTGGGATCCCTCTAGAAAAGGTATCTTAAAACTACGGCCCTCCAGCTGTTGCAGAACTACACGTCCCATGAGGCATTGTAAAACTCTAACATTCACAGCCATGACTAGGCATGATGTGAATTGTAGTTCTTCAACAACTGGAGGGCCATAGTTTGAAGAACTCTGCTCTAAAAGCTAGAAATCACTGTAGTAGACATTGCTACTCCAGTGATCTCCACTGGCTTCCAGGTCCATGTCGAGTAACTGCCATGCTGCATTCTGAACACAAGAGATTGGCTGCCTGACTTGAGTGCCATTCAAAGAATGTTCTCTGACAGCTCTCTGGTTGGATGAGGTGGAGAGGTGGAGCGGTGACAAAATGCTTTCCACTTTGTTCAGTCAAAGAATGCAGAGGTCCAAGCTGAATCAATGTAACTATGTAAAAATATCTATACCTGTAATTCTTTAATCTACTCAGGGATAAGCAATTAGCGGACCTCCAGATGTTGCAAAACTACAAGTCCCATCATGCCTCTGCCTCTGGGTGTCATGCTTGTGGCTGTCAGAGTATTGCTATGCCTCATGGCACTTGTAGTTCTGCAATAGCTGGAGGTCCACTAATTGCATATCCCTGATCTACATGAATAAAATTCTCTGTTACGCTTTTCCCAGGTTGGGGCCAGAGCACTTTTTGCGATTCGGCACTGCGTCGCTTTAACTGACAATTGCGCGGTCGTGCGATGTTGTACCCAAACAAAATTTGCGTCCTTTTTTCCCCACAAATAGAGCTTTCTTTTGGTGGTATTTCTGATCGCCGCTATAAACAAAAGAAGAGTGACCATTTTGCAAAAAAAACACATTTCTTACTTTTTGCTAAAATACAAATAAAAAAAAAAAAATATAAAAAAACATTTTTTTTCACCAGTTTTGGCCGATTTATATTCTTCCTCATATTTGTGATAAAAAAAAATCGCAATCGGCGTTTATTGATTGGTTTGCGCAAAAGTGGTCGCGTTTGCGGATGATAAGAATTCATTTTTGGGGTTTTTATTTTTTTTTTATTTTTTACTAGTAATGGTGGCGATCTGAGATTTTTAGCGGTACTGCGATATTTCAGCGGCCATGTCGGACCATTTTGACACTTTTTTGGGACCATTGGCATTTATACAGCGATCAGTGCTATAAAAATGCACTGATTACTGTGTAAATGCCATTGGCAGTGAAGGGGTTAACCTGCAGGGGGCGCTCTAAGGGTTAACTATGTTCCCTGGGCGTTCTAACTGTATGGGGACTGCCCTAGCTGGGGAAGGGAAGTGGTCACAGCCTCCACGTACAGGAAGGCTGTGATCACAGCCCTTCCCCCCTCACAGAATGGAGGTCCGTGTTTACTTACACAGACCTCCATTCTTTCGCTCCGTGGGGGGGCATCGCGGGTGGCCGGCGGAGATCGACTCCGCCGCACCCGCTCCCTGGCCCTCCCCGAACACAGTGAGCGCGCGGGCGCGCCTCCGGCGGCGCGCGCACGCTCAGCCTCCGCGCGGGCGCGCGAGTGACACAAGCCCCTCCCGGTCCCTCGCCCACGCCGCCTCAGCTAGAGGCGGCCGGTGGGCGCTACGGGGGGGTGCCTCGCTTTCTTACCTCCAGACACATTCATTTGTGCCTGGAGGTAAGACACTCCCCCCTTCCCGACACTAGTGTCGGAAGGACATGCACCTCCGACACTGGTGAAGGGAAGGGGTCGATCCCGTCAGGGGTATGTCAATCTTGCGGGTCCCTTGTATCAATTGGGAATCTCGCGGGGGACGTCCAATTGGGGAAGTGACGGTTACCGTAAATGTGTCATTAGTCA
>BLSH010066357.1:1097219-1114520 GCA_018402905.1 Glandirana rugosa
AAAATAAAAAAAAATAAAAACCCCAAAAATGAATTCTCATCATCCGTAAACGCGACCACTTTTGCGCAAACCAATCAATAAACGCAGATTGCGATTTTTTTTATCGCAAATATGAGGAAGAATATAAATCGGCCAAAAACGGTGAAAAAAAATGTTTTTTTATATTTTTTTTTTGGATTTGTATTTTAGAAAAAAGTAAGAAATTTGGGTTTTTTTGCAAAATTGTCGCTGTTCTTTTGTTTATAGCGGCGATCAGAAATGACGCAGAGGTGATCAAATACCACCAAAAGAAAGCTCTATTTGTGGGAAAAAAAGGACGCAAATTTCGTTTGGGTACAACGTCGCACGACCGCGCAATTTTCAGTTAAAGCGACGCAGCGCCGAATCGCAAAAAGGGCTCCGGTCCTAAAGCTGGAAATCCTTCCGGGGCTGAAGTGGTTAAGGAGGTGAGAGGCTGCTAGTGTCAGTGGTGGCTGGATTCACTTTGATCACCTGCATGTTTTTGATTGAACACTGCGCACAACTCCTTGGGATTTTGTCTTGTTAGGGCTCTTTCACACATATGGACCGTTTGGGTCCGCCTGTCAGTTTTTCAGGCGGACCCAAACAGACGTTCCATTGTGCTCTATGGAGCAGCGGATGTCAGCGGTGACATGTCCGTTGACACCCGATCCGCTCCGATCCGCCAGAAACAGACGGATGGAAGCCCTATTTTCCATCTGCCTGGCGGATTGGATGAGCACGGACAGACGGTCCGTGTTCATCCGATTCTCCATAGAGGAGAATGGAGCTGTGGCAGAGACTGTCCTGTCATCCATCGGCTCAGCGGGGATCAACGGATGGTCAAAACAGGCTCCGCATGTGTGAAAGAGCCCTTATACATGCGACAACTATTGACTATACACATTTTTTAGTGGATTATTAGCTCTGCACTGTCTTGTGATTTTATACATTTTTGAAAAGGTTTTATGAATTGTCCTTTTAGTGTTCAGCTGGCATTTATCAATTTTCATTATATTAACTCTTAGGAATCTGCGCTGAATATTTTTCTATGTGATATAAGCATATAACATTAACCATAAGTATATAGATGCACACCAGTATAGAAATAATAGAAGCTTTATATAAGAAGAGATTAATATCAGAACACGCATCCAATATGCAAACAGATATTATCAGAAATGGGCCCAACAAGAATCCTGGTGAAACTGTGCACACATACCCGAGTATATGTAGTTATTAATAGAGATACCTCAAGAATAATGTTGCAGCAATTCTATATAAAAAGAAATACTGTGCTAAAAGCCTTTAGAGCAAGCTGCTAGCACCACAATTGACATACCTTGTGTAATAAGCAAAAATGGTAAATAAATGCTGTGCTGAAAGTGATGAAAAAAGCAATGATCAATGGTATATGATACACTCAAGCATCAGAGTGCCACTATGTATTGAATGAAAGTGCTAAATTACAACAATTAAAACAATCAAGTAAAAAAAAATATCCATAATGTAAGGACAATCAATGTATATAAAACACTCAAATAACAACTTGCAACCATGTATTGAAATAAAGTGTCAAAGTGCAAAGCGAAATAAATATTAACCACTTGCTTACTGGGCACTTAAACCCCCCCCCCCCCCCACCCAGACCAATTTTCAGCTTTCAGCGCTGTCGCATTTTGAATGACAATTGTGCGGTTGTGCGACATTGTACCCAAACAAAATTTTTAGCATTTTTTCCCACAAATAGAACTTTCTTTTGGTGGTATTTGATCACCTCTGTGTCATTTCTGATCGCCGCTATAAACAAAAAAAGAGCGACAATTTTGCAAAAAAAAAACAATATTTCTTACTTTTTGCTATAATACATATCCAAAAAAAAAAAAAAAAAAAAATTCATCGGGGTTGGCCGATATATATTCTTCTACATATTTTTGGTAAAAAAAAAATTGCAATCGGCGTATATTGATTGGTTTGCGCAAAAGATATTGCATCTACAAACTATATGAATTGATTTATGGCGTTTTTATTATTTTTTTTTACTAGTAATGGCGGCGATCTGCGATTTGTATCGGGACTTTTATATTGCAGCGGGCATGTCGGACATTTTTGACACTTTTTTGGGACCAATGACATTTATGCAGCGATCAGATATTTAAATATCCACTGATTACTGTGTAAATGTCATTGGCAGTGAAGGGGTTAACACTAAGGGGGCAGTTAAGGGGTTAACTGTGTTCCCTCATTGTGTTCTAACTGTGTGGGGGGTGGGCTGGCCAGGACATAACAGATCTCACTGATTCCGATCACAGGGATCAGTAGATTTGTCATGCCCCCTTCACGGAATGGAGAACCGCTGTGTTTACATCGGCGGTTCCCCGTTCTGCAGCTCTGTCAGGCGATCGCGGGACACGAGCGGACATCGAGTCCGCCCGACCTGCAGGCATGCCCACACCTGTGAGTGCGCGCCGGGAGCGTGCACAGGGGGCGACATCAATGAACGCCGCCCTGGAAATTCAGATCCACGCTGAAGCCATACTTCGGCAATAGCGCGGATCTGAAGGGGTTAATATAGTCCAAATAATTGATGGGTTTGAAAAATATCCACTCTATGGATCACCATATTTATCCAAATTTATATGGATAGCCACCATAAGTGTCCGTGTATTTCCTGGATTGCATCAAAGTGCAGAGATCCACCACTGGAGAGAGTAAACACGCTTACCAAAAAACGTGGACTTGAATACCGTAGGGCACCGAGTCACATGAGCTGGTATGATAATAGATCACAGAGGGTATACTTAATCTGTACAGTAATGAAGAGCAACTCCGAATTTACCAAAGGGGCTCAATAGGAAGGGACGCCACTTTCTCAATCCAATCTCCCATTGCATGAATACATGTAGAGACACATCAAGCATCCACTTATAGTGTAAAACCATAATGTTAAATTTTATAGAACACTTACATCAAACACAGGAAAATATCACTGCTCAATTTATCCAGCACAGACGTGATCACAAGGCATTGGCTTTGTTCAGAACTCGATCCGATGTGTTTCGTCAAATATGATATCATCTTGGATAGGTGATGCCAAATGATGTCAAATTTAACTAAACACAATTAATAAGATACAGAAAACACTAAATTAAATAAACTAGACAACACTGAATTCACCTACTCAAAAAATACTCCAAATAAAGAAAAAAAAAAGAGTTAGGTTTTTTTTCAGGAGTTTTGTGAGAGAAACTGAGACACCCATGTTGTCAAAATTATAGTAAAATTTGTGATTTTGTGGTGAAATAAACTCATAAAGTCAAACCTCTCACCCTAATCTTCGGTGAAGCTAGGCTCACCACTGGAGCCATTGGTGAAGACATGTCATTGCAAGACCCTGCCCCTTTTGGTCTTTTGGCAAGGCAACTTTGTTCCATTTTTTCATTTTCTAATGCCCCGTACACGCGGTTCGACGATCGCATACAACAGGTCGTACTCACGACCGTTGTATGCGAAATTGATCGTTCGTATGCGCGATTTGAACAGTCGAACATACGACGGTCGTACAAGGGAGTTGTATGAGCAAACTAGAAAACTTGGTTGTACCATCAAGCTCTCATACGACCGTTGTATCGTGTGTACAGAGAACTTGGTACAACAAGTTGTATTGTGCAAAACACGCATGCTCAGAAGTCAGGAATGGCCGGATGCTAATTACATGCACCTGAACGTTCTTTGTGTGGTCGTACGATCGTGTAGTGCAGTCAGTATGCTACATACAACAGCCAACATACGATTCGACACGATCGTACGTGCGATCGTCGAACCGTGTGTACGAGGCATTAGTGCCTGTATTGCCTAATCTGACCTTCTGACTCTGATCCCTAACTAACCCACCTTGCAATTAGGCTTGCAAATGCTGGTCCAAGAACATCCCTATCAAACCAGTTATGATTGGCAGTACTCTAATACAGTGGCTCTCAACCCTGCCCTCAAGTACCCCCAACAGGCCATGTTTTGGGAATTTCTCTTAGATAAAATAGCTGTCCAAAATACCAAGCCATTGACTCTGATTTAAAGCACCTGTGCAAGATAAAGGAAAACCAGAAAACATGGCCTGTTGTTGGTACTTGAGGACAGGGTTGAGAACCACTGCTCTAATGAACATGATAATGGGGAGGCAAAATTAACCGCCTGCCGACCGATGATCGGCAATTGACGGCGACAGTGTGCCGCTCCTGCGCAAATCGCCGTCATATGACGGCGGCTGCGAGATCGCGCCCAGTGTCCGGGGAGGGCCAGGGAGCAGGTGCGGCGGATTCGATCTCCGCCGGCCACCCGCGATTCCCCCCCCTGAGTGAAAGAACGGAGGTCCGTGTAAGTAAACACGGACCTCCGTTCTGTGAGGGGGGAAGGGCTGTGATTACAGCCTTCCTCTACATGGAAGCTGTGATCGCTTCCCTTCCCCAGCTAGGGCAGTCCTCACACAGTTAGAAGACGCCCAGGGAACACAGTTAACCCTTAGAGCGCCCCCTGCAGGTTAACCCATTCACTGCCAATGGCATTTACACAGTAATCAGTGCATTTTTATAGCACTGATCGCTGTATAAATGCCAATGGTCCCAAAAAAGTGTCAAAATGTTCCGACATGTCCGCTGAAATATCGCAGTACCGCTAACAATCGCAGATCACTGCCATTACTAGTAAAAAATAAAAAAAAAAATGAAAACCCCAGAAATGAATTCTCATCATCCGTAAATGCGGCCACTTTTGCGCAAACCAATCAATAAACGGCAATTGCGATTTTTTTTATCACAAATATGAGGAAGAATATAAATCGGCCAAAACAGATGAAAAAAATGTTGTTTTATATTTTTTTTTTTTGGATTTGTATTTTAGCAAAAAGTAAGAAATTTGGGTTTTTTTGCAAAATTGTTGCTCTTCTTTGTTTATAGCGGCAATCAGAAATGATGCAGCGGTGATCAAATACCACCAAAAGAAAGCTCTGTTTGTGGGAAAAAAAGGACGCAAATTTCGTTTGGGTACAACGCCGCACGACCGCGCAAATTTCAGTTAAAGCGACGCAGCGCCGAATCGCAAAAAGGGCTCTGGTCCTAAAGGGGGAAATCCTTCCGGGGCTGAAGTGGTTAAAGAGATGGTTCTTCAGGGAATACTCAAACCTAACAAAAAGGGGCAGCTCTATTGCATGATGGCCAAAATAGCAAAACTGGAGGGCTGCCTAAGAAAAATCTTAACTATATTTCTTAGAACAAAAGATAATGTTTTTTTGAGAAGAACACAATTGTTCCTATAAAAGGTTGGAGTATTGAAGTAATGGCTTAGTCTTAAGTAAGTTCCAACACCTTTAAATCTTGAGACTCACCTTTGGTTTTATGGATAGGGCTATTTGGTTTATTGCAAAGCTGCTATTTATTTTTAGCCACAGGGAAAAAATATCATGTTGCCATAATGACCTTTTAGAGTCCGTACTAACTCACTTCTATTAAATAGACATTCTTTTTTTATTTTTTTTTACTTCTAGCCTATGAAAGTTCAGGTTAATTGCTACAGATCACTTGCAACAAAGGCCAGGTAATCATGGATCTTCAGCCACTTCATAGCGCACGGGTGAAGGGTTAACGATGTTTTAAAACCAGGAATTGGCAGAAAAATAGCAGCTATCTATTTTAAATGTACTTTTCAACGTGAGTCATGTGTCATAAATATCTGAAACGGCTGAGTATTTTTCAGGAAAATAACCCGCTTTTAATCTTTCACTTTGCTTTTAATGCTTGAGAGAATTAACGTGAGAGAAATGCTAAGCAGAGACAATTAGCTGCATTTTCTGCCAAATGTCTTTGCAAGCAACACCCTTCTTGACTCGAACACAACGGTGTCTTCAACATGATCAATTAGGCAATGCTAATAACATATGAAATCAAGGGGAGAGAAATAATTCAACCTTGGTAAGAATAACAGCTGAAGAGTCTTTTTCAATGCAGAAAAATAAATAACTATGAAAAAGAAAACATGGAAATTGCTTCTTTTCTCTGTCTTTCTTTTTTGTTCCTATTTTATTTTGGATGCTGGATAAACTGACATCAGCAGCGGATGTGTGAAATGTAGCATAACTTTGAAAGGTACATAAGTTGTCAACAGTCAGAGAGCCTTGTGTCCTTCTCAAAAATTTGTAATGACTTTCTGTTACAATTTAGGTAAATTAAAGAGACCCGGTTCCTGAATTTCAGTTCAACTGTTCCCTCTAAATCAGCAAACTTACATTTATAAAGCAAGACAATGCAAAAAAATGCCCAGCACTCATATCAGCTAGCGACCAAAACAATTTCATACTGTATCAACAATTTGCATTAAAGCAGAGCTTCTTGAGAATATATTTGCAAATACATTCAGAAGCCACACTGCTTCGTCAAGGGACCAGTGAAGTGTGGTCTCTAAAGCCCCGTACACACGGTGTGACGGTCGTACAACCGGATGTCCAAAATCGTATGTTGGTTGTTGTGTCTCGCATACTGACGTGCACTAAGCGATCGTATAACCAAGCCTAACTAAGGCCCCTTTCACACTGGGGCTGGCGGGCGGTAGCGGTAAATCCCCGCTAGTCTCAGCGGGGATTTAGCGCTGTTATAGAGGCGCTACGGCGCCGCTATGCAGGCGGGTGCGGGGCACTTTTAACCCCCCACAACGGGTTAAACAGGGGTTAAAAGTACCGGCGCTCGGCGCTCCCGGAGCGGTGTACAGCCGCTACGGGAGCGCTGCCCATTCAATTTAATGGCAGGAGCGGTGGAGGAGCGGTGAATACACCGCTCCCCACATTCCTGAAAAATCATGCTTGCATGATTTTCTGAAGCGCTGCGCTAGCGCAACGCCTCAGTCCGAAAGCATCCATAGAGATGCATGAAAATAATATTTAGAGCGTTATTACAGCGGTAATTTTAGCGCTTTACCGCTGTAATAACGCCCCAGTGTGAAAGGGGCCTTAGTGATGTGTTATGAGTGTATAACGAGGAAGTTCAGGTGCATGTGATTTGTGAATTAGGAATGTAGGTTTCCCAGAACGGACACTTCCAGGCGTTCCTGACTTCTGAGCATGCATGCTTTGCACGTACAACTTTGTTGGACCAGCTTCTCTGTACACACGGTACAACGGTCATACAACCAGCTTGTTGTACGATCATCCAACCGTTAGCACGTGCGATTACAACAGCCGACATACAACGGTTGTACACCTGATGTTGGATGAGCAGACTAGAAAACTTTGGTTGTACAACAAGCAGTCGTACGACCGTTATACCGTGTGTACAGAGAAGTTGGTCCAACAAAGCTGTACGTGCAAAACACGCATGCTCAGAAGTCAGGAACGCCTGGAAGTGTCCGTTCTGGGAAACCTATGTTCCTAATTCACGAATCACATGCACCTGAACTTCCTCGTTATACACTTGTAACACATCACTACGTTAGGCTTGGTCGTACAATCGCTTAGTGTATGCCAGTATGCGAGACACAACAGCCAACATACGACTTGGGTCACATATAGCAATACATATATTGAGGGCCAGTATGCCTGGAAGTTGCCCATTCCTTCTTAAAGGTGCAGTTATACACCAGAAATCCAGCACAGCATAATGGCAACCAAAGACCTGCAGCAGAAAAACCCAGCTGAAGACTGAAGACCAGAAATAATGGCAGCAGAAGAACTCCTGCACCAATGTTTTTCCTTGAGATGATGTGCAGAAAACTCTCTTAGTTTCCTGATGGGTACTCCTGTCAAAGAACAGTTCACAAAAGAACTGGCATATCTGCTAATGCCCAACAGAATCGCAGATTGTGGGCATCTAGGCATTGCTCATGGCCACGAATGGCTGCGAACATTAATGCACAATCGTGCTCGCAATGCATGACAGATTCTGGTGCCCAGTGGCCTTTTTTAAGCACTTCAGATCCGCGCTATAGCTGATTGATGGCTACAGCGTGGACCTGCTTTGCTGGGGAGTCATCAATTGACATCCTCCCCTTTGCATGCTCCCCGACTGCCCTCACGTTCGCCGCTGGCACACTCTCATGCACGCTGTGTCAGCATGCCCGCAGGTCGGCTGGACTCAATGTCTGCCGGTGACCCGCGATCGCCTAATAGAGAGACAGAATGGGGAACCGCTGATGTAAACACAGCGGTTCCCCGTTCTGTCAGAGGACATAACAGAGATTTACTGATCCCTGTCATCGGGATCAGTGAGATCTGTTATCTCCCTGCCAGCCCAGCCCCCACACAGTTAGAACACAGTGCGGGAACACATTTAACCCCTTGATCGCCCCCTTAGTGTTATGCCCTTCCCTGCCAGTGACATTTATACAATAATCAGTGGCTATTTTTAGCTCTGAACGCTGTATAAATGTCAATGGTCCCAAAAAAGTGTCAAATGTGTCCGGTTATGTCACTGGTATGGCAGATCGCCGCCATTACCAGTAAAAAAAATTATGAATAAATCAATTCTCATAGTTTTGCAGACGCAGCAACTTTTGCGCAACCCAATCAATATACGCTTATTGTGATTTTTTTACCAAAAATATTTTTAAGTATATATATATGCCTAAACTGATGAATACACTTGTTTCTTTTTTGCTTTTTTTTTTAATATTTATTATAGCAAAAAGTAAAAAAAAAATTTCAAAATTGTCACTCATTTTTTTGTTTATATCGCAAAAAATAAAAAACACAGAGGTGATCAAATGCCACCAAAAGAAAGCTCTATTTGTGGGAAAAAAGGGACATCAATTTTGTTTGGGTACAACGTTGCACGTTCACGCAATTGTCAGTTAAAAATGATGCAGTGCCGTATCATAAAAAAATGCTCTGGTCAGGAAGGAGGCAAATCCTTCCTGGGCTAAAGTGGTTAAAAGTCAGCAGCTTGATCCACCAGTTGCTGGATGATCTTCAGCTTCCCATGTGTTCCTGTGCTTTGCTTCTTCTGTTATTGGATGTTCTGTTACTGACCCGGCTAGACCTTGACCTGTCTTTTCTCCAGTCCGGGCTCCTGACCTTTGCCTTGTTCTACTGACTACGCTTCTGCCTGCTTACCAGCGTATGACCTCGGCTTACCCTCCTGACTCAGCTGCCTCCTGATTTCCAGTGTATGACCAAAGCTTGTTCCTGATTCTTCTCCCTGCCACTGCTCCTGGTTGATATTCTGTATATGACTACAGGTTTGACTCCTGCCCTGGCTCCCGGCTCTTTCCACTATCAAGCATCACCTGGCATATCTGAGGGACTTCTGCCCTGCAGGGCATCCTGCTTGTCTGGTCATCATCTGGTGTACATCACTTCTGCACCTCAGCCTATTGTAGCTGGTGCCCCTGCTTCTTTTGGCATAGCATTCCCTGTTACCACCTTCAAGGGTGCTCTGCACTCAGCAAACAGGAAAGCCCTGTCAGCTCTCTGGCCTCTGACCAGGTACATGACATGTCTGGAAGCCTGGAGGCCAAAACAGCCACAGAAATGTCACTAGCAACACTGAACCGGCATCCCACACCTGGCTGTATGACGCTAACCTATTGCACATTCATAACACTCAATCTCTACAGTAATTTGTCCTTTTAAGGCTATTTTCACAAGAATGGCTGAACACTTTCCTTACTGCTGCTCCACAAGGCTGGAAAGTCACTTTTACTTTCAACACAGGTAATGCAAGAATGGGCTGGAAGTTGGGACAGGACACTGATGTAGTGGTTGGGGAGGTGAGTAAAAGACAGACTAAGGTCACTTACACATGGGGAATATAGCTCCTGTGCATGCAGTCCCAGCATTCAGATATAATAGGTTCCGCCCATCTGTCCCTAAATGCCCTCTGAGTACAGCTCAATACAGCTTTCAGCCCTGTCCAACAACAGCTTATTTCAGCCTGCCATAGGCTTTGACAGGCTAAAGGCAGGAGGGCTTGACAGAGCACCTGTGCCTCCCAGACCACATGGAGCTAGATGCCCCATGTGCAAGGGGCCTTAGAGATCTGATGCTCCAGGAAGCATTGATTTTAGAAGCAACGATACAGCTGCTTAGACTCAGTATAGACAGAGCACTTCCACACCAAATACAGAAGATCCATGCCAACATTTTTGTAATATCAACAGCAGTACTGAGATTTTAAATTATGAAGTGGTGACATGGTCTCTCCAAATGAAAGCTCAATGTTTTAAGCATAGGGATATAAGTAAAGGGAGAGAGCCTTGTAGACTGAAGAACACAAAATAATAAATAGCCGGGGGCGTGGCTTGGACGCGGTGGAGAGCGGACGTGCTCTGGCAGAGCTCTGGCTCCCTCGATCAATATCTACGGTCATCTGCAATCCCTGGGATAGGTGAGCTACTAAAAACCATCCCAAAGGCTCCCTCACATCTTCCCCTTCAACCAGGACCAAGAATCGAAAAGATCCGCGGCGTACCTCCGGGACGCCCGAAATTTAGCCCGCGGCTTCGGTTGCGGCCTAGTCCGCGGCGGCTCCCGATCCTCTTAACCCACTAATCTGAGGCCAAAACCCGGAGGGAGAAGCATAGGGGCCCCTACAGATACCTCACAAGGAAAGTGCTGTGAAAGTTGTCCCATCCCACGGCCGACCTCCGCAACACACGAAATCTAGCCCGCGGCTTCAACTGTGGCCTAGGCCGCGGTGTTTCCCAAGCACTTACAGCGACCTTACTGAAACCTGAACCCGGACAGCAGTCCCCAGGGGCCCCTACTGACTCATTCCAGAGACTGTACTATATACAGATCACGCAGATAAGACCCGCAGCATGCCCATAATGGCAGCCTAAACCCGGAGCTTTGGCACCAGGGGAGAGATAGCAGGCCCACACAGCCTTTATTAATGGATTATGGGCAAAATAGGAAGACAGTTGCCCTTCTCCCAAACCCCTCAACCACAACCGAACCGTAATCTCCCAGAACTTTTCCACCCGCGGACTCCTAAAAATACCGAGGCCTCTACCTCAGGCTCCTCTCAGAGCCCAGCAGGCATGGCGCGTAAGGCGGAGGACAATTCATCTAAAGCGAACATGCAACTTAGTCACGATAGACTCGTAGACTTGATCCAACAGGTCCCTAAAATGTCAGACCTTCAAAACATAGCCTCTGACATCAAGGGAGCCCTCACTGAAGCAGTTCTTGAACTTAAAGACGAGCTACGTGGTGTTTCTGACAGATTAGAGGAGGTTGAGAAAGCGGCAGGCAGACATGATGAAGACATCAGAGACTTACAACAATACAGTGCCAACTATCACTTCCATATGATCGAGCTCCAACGCCGCCTCGAGGACCTCGATAACCGGGGGAGGAGGAAGAATCTGAGAATAAGAGGTATTCCAGAGAGCGTAGAGCACGATCAGATACCCCTGGCTCTCCAATCCTTATTTAACAACCTCATTGAACGCCCACATGATTCACCGATCGAATTCGAGCGCGCGCATAGAGCCCTGAGACCTAGGGGTAGGGAGGGAGACCCCCCTAGGGACATCATATGCTGCTTCGCTAACTACAAACTTAAAGAAGAAATTGCCACTAGAGCAAGAGACCAGGACGACATCCGCTTTAATGACAGCGAGGTGAAAATCTTCCAGGACCTCTCACAGATCACCCTGGGCCACAGAAGAGCTTTAAGGCCTATTCTCTCCGTCCTACGGGAACGCAGAATAGTTTACAAATGGAAGTTCCCCTTTGGCCTATGTGTGACAATAGGAAGCCGCTCCTTCACCCTACATACACCAGCGGACTTGCCCCAATTCTTTGAATTCACCGCTCTGCCTGACATACCCGTTCCTGAATGGTACCAGGAGTTCGCGATCCCACCAGCATGGAGGGACATCGCGCCCATCCCTCTGGAACAGCGTACTCCTGGGCGCAGATTCAACTCAACTCCCTATAGGCGCAACAGAAGAGGCCCCGGTCCGGTCCAAGTCCCGGCACAGCAAGCTGATCCTCCAAATGAGAACTGAACCATCCTGCTGAATAACTGTTTTTTCTGGCCGCAAGGGCAGCTAAGACACGTTGGCTTCCCCATACATTTGCTCCCCTGTTCACCCTTATCCACCTGACCTTTTTCCCGGTCATTTAAGACTATCAAGCAAAATACAATCACCCTCCTGATACCCTGCTCCAACGGACAATGCTGTTTCTCGCTCTTCAGAGGCATATCTCTTTCACCATCACTATCTCACTCGATTGTAGCTCTACTGAGGGCAACTGGCTAGCGAAGACTGCACACAAACTGATAAAAGAGATTTTGATTAATGACTTTGGTGGGCAGCTACCAGTTTTCTGAGGGTATCTGTTGATATGGTTACCTTAACAATCTTCTTATATTCCTAAGCTAACCAAGTATTTACTCCTGAAACAGGTCTAACACAAGGTTACAAGGTAATATTGCTGGTCAAGCTGTACCTCCTTCAAGCTAACTGCCTTCATCTACAACCTACCACCTCTCTTGAAACTTGCCTCAACTCACTCTGCCTCCTCCCCAACCTTTCCTCCTCCCTAACTGCCTAACTCATGCCTCTGAGCATAGCTTTTTGTACATCTTTAACTTGCAATATACTAAATTGGTTCAGTTTTTAGTTCATGTTTACTTGTTTTATATCTGGTATTCTGCAAAACAGGAATGAAGAATCCCGTGGTTCAGAACGGGAGTCGGCCGCTTAAGGTCGAGGCCTGCCTAATCTGGGGAACTACCCCCCCTCGGTCTAACGTTTTGGGCCAGGAGGTACCAGGGTCTCCCAAAGTGGACCCGGGGGCTCCGGATGGCGGGGCTCCATTGGCCATGGCCGGACCCCGTCGTCTCGGACCTCGCTGCACTGGGCCTCATCCTTCAGTCCTTCCTTCTAACCTAACGGGCTGCCTCGCGGGCTCGAGACCCTTGATCTCGGGTCTGTGAGGTCCCCCAGAATGCACAGATGTCACAAGGTTCAATGTTTAAATGCTAATATAACATATTTCGATTTAGTTCAAGTCATTTATGGTTTATACATAATTAGAGCTGCCCTCCTGATATCCATAACAGTTCGAGTCATTGGGCCAGCACCTCTCCCTACTGGCCTGCCAGCTCCTCCTACCGTGTAAAGTCACTAACCCCCTCCTCAGTCCAGTTCTTCTGGACTGTACCTGACGAGGCGCCCCCTTAGTGGGTTGGTGTTGTACCCACCACCCCACAAGTCCTCGACCTCCTTTACTCCCTTACGTTAACCCCGTCCACTCCCCACCCCCGTATTTACATCACTCACCTACCCCCCTCCCAACCCATCTCCCCACCTGACCCAGCCCCACAGTGTCTACTTGCCTTACCTGCCACAGCTAACGCCCCTCCCTTACCTTCACCCCACAAATGACTACCCCTAATACCCTCAAAATCCTCTCCCTGAATGTTAGGGGTCTTAACACCCCAGAGAAAAGGACAATGGTCCTTAACGAACTCCACAGACTCCGCGCCCAAATCGCCTTCCTACAAGAAACGCACTTTAGAGGCCCATCCATCCCCAAATGCACAAACAAAAGATATTCCTCGGTATACCACGCTTCCTCACTCGTTTCCAAAACCAAAGGCGTAGCCATTCTAATAGCCAGTAATCTACCCCTAATAGTTTCAGATGAGCTGGCGGACCCGGAGGGAAGATTCCTATTTTTGAAGGGGTCCCTTTTTGGTAGGCTCATCACTCTCGCTAATATCTACGCCCCCAACAAGCACCAGGTCTCCTTTTTTAGAGAGGCTTTCAACCAACTAATTCCATTCCACGAGGGCATGGTGCTGCTGGGAGGGGATTTCAATGTCCCGCTTCAGCCCAGTATGGACTCTTCCTCCGGTTCCTCCTCTCTACCATTCAGGGCCCTTAAACAAATATCACTCCAACTCAACTCCCTCCTTCTCTGTGATACCTGGTGCACTCTCCATCCCAACACCAAAGACTTCTCCTTCTTCTCCCCGCCCCACCAGAAGTACTCCAGATTGGATTATCTTTTCCTTTCCCAAAAAGATATCCATTTTCTCCAGTCAGCAACCATTGAACCAGCCACCTTTTCCGACCATAATCCTATTACTCTGACACTTAAATTCACTCACGAACCTGCCGGGGACAGATCATGGGGCTTAAATAGTTTTTTGCTCTCAGACCCCAATTACAAAGCCCAACTAAAAGAAGAACTAGACACATACTTTAACCTTAATTCCCAGACTGATGCCTCTCAGCTCAGCGTGTGGATGGCCCATAAGTGCACTATGCGGGGTAAATGCATCTCCCTTTCTACCCATTTCAAAAAACTTAAACAAGCTAAAGTAGATAACCTTATGGCATGCATCCGCAGATTGGAAACCACACATAAACGCTCCCAAGCTACTTCCACCCTGGAGGAGCTCACTCAGGTGAGGAAAACTCTACTAGATGAGCTACATGTACAAATACGGAAAAAATATGTCCTCACCTCTAAATTCTTTTACGAACACGCCAACAAAAATGGCAAGTTGCTGGCGAGACTCCTCCAGGGCAGAAAAACGCAGTCCAATGTCCCCTTCCTGCTTGACAGCGCGGGCCATAAGAGGATCAATAATAGAGAAATAGCCAAAACTTTTGCTGAGTACTATTCCAGACTCTACAACTTTCCAATCAATAACCCCTCCAGTAAGGTTGATCAGCTCCATTTCTCAGACATCAGAAATTACCTGGAAGAGGCTAATATCCCTAAATTAGCCGCTGTGGATATTGAAGCCCTAGAAAGACCCATTACTACGCAGGAATTCCTTGACACCATTAAAACACTTAAACCTGGCAAATGCCCAGGCCCAGATGGCTTTCCTAACCTATACTACAGAACATTCCCGGATATTTTGGCCCCCCACTTTGTTAAAGCCTTCAACTCATTAGCTAAGACCCCAACACCCCCTAAAGAGCTCCTTGAGGCCCATATATCGGTCATTCCGAAACCCGGTAAAGACCACTCCTTACCCGAGAATTACCGCCCCATTTCTCTTCTCAATTCAGACATTAAGATTTTCGCAAAGATACTGGCGAGCAGACTACAACCCCTCCTACACACGCTGATCTCTAGGGATCAGGCCGGTTTTGTCCCTGGCAGGGAAGCGCGGGACAACATAATTAAAGCTATTAATCTCAATCATTGGCTCAACACAACCCACCGAGAGGGGTTTTTTTTATCCACTGATGCTGAGAAGGCATTCGACAGAGTGGCCTGGGACTTTATGGCAAGTGTTCTAAGGAATTTGGGACTGGGTGAATTTATGACAACTAGCATTCTTAGTCTGTATTCAAATCCCAGCGCTAGAGTTAGAGTCAACGGCTGCCTGTCGGACGCCTTCCAGGTCAGAAATGGAACGAGACAGGGTTTTCCCCTGTCCCCCATCATCTTTATCCTTACGATTGACCCTTTACTGAGGCGTATCGATGCAAATCAGGATATCTCAGGCATCCCAATCAAAGATAAAGAATTTAAATGTGCAATGTTTGCTGACGACATTTTATTATTTCTCACCAAACCCCTGATTACCATTCCAAATGTTATGAGAGAATTCGAAAGATTCGGAAAACTCTCCAATTTTAAAATTAATTTCAAAAAATCTCATGCCTTGAATGTGTCCCTGTCTAACTCTACATATCAAGCCTGTGCTGATTCTTCCCCTTTTGAATGGCGTACATCTGAAATTCCCTATTTAGGAATTAAACTCCCAGCCAAGCTAAGAGACCTCTATGATCTAAACTTCCACCCTTATTTACAGAAATGCACCAGCGACCTAGACAACTGGTCTGGCCTGGGACTTTCATGGTTTGGAAGAGCAGCTTCCCTGAAGATGACTGCTCTCCCAAGATTCCTATATCTGGCCCAGGCTATCCCAATGACCCTGCCTAACTCATTCTTTTGGACTCTGAACGCTAAGATCAGCTCCTTTATTTGGATGAAAACCCCACCCAGAATCAGTCTCACCTGACTCTCAGCCCCAAAGAGTGAGGGTGGTATCGGTTTGCCAAATTTTAGAAAATATCACCAAGCTACGCTCCTGACTAGGCTAACAGACCACCACATACACTCCCCCTCAAAAGATTGGGTTGACCTCGAAAACCGAATACTAGGAGCCCAATTCTGCAATATGGCTTGGTCTAGGGGGGGGGTTTCAACTCCTAAGAACTAAAGACCACCCACTAATCTCCCCTATCCTACATGCCATGCAATCCATCTCCAAAAATCTTAAGCTTTTCTCCATACCTGGGCCATTAACTCCCATAAAGGACAATGTTGACTTTCCTCCAAGCCGAGATAACAGTTTTCCTCTTCCCAGTGAAATTTTAAATCTAAAAGCTACTCACTTTTTTCGCAATGGCAAGTTCATACCTAGCGATATCCTTTCGGAAACACACGACTCCCCCTAAAATTGCGCAGTGGCCCTACTTCCAGATCCGCCACTATCTTACTAGCACAGCAAATAAATCAGCCGTGTCGAGGCCAATGACGAATTTTGAGAAATTGCGCCTGGGCCCCCCCCAGAAACACTTGATAGCAACTATTTATGCCCTTCTTTCCTTTTCCGAATCAAAATCCCTTAACCCAATAATCAAGGCTTGGGCCTCCCCAAACAGGCAAGACCTTACACTAGACCAATGGAAAATGGCCTGTTCAACAGCCCTGAGGGGCACCCTCAATGTGTCAACCCAGGAACACAATTATAAGGTTCTTACACACTGGTACAGAACCCCACATTTACTACACCTAATATCACCCAAAATCCCAGACATTTGTTGGAGATGTGGCTCCCATCCTGGAACGATGCTCCACATTTGGTGGGATTGTCCCCTAATAGTTCCCTACTGGTCAACTATCCATGATATCATCCGCAAAGTTACTTCGCAACAAATTGAATTTACTGACCAACAATTTCTCATCCACTTTTCCACACACATGAAAAGTTCTTACAAGAAATCTTTGGTAATGCACATGATAAACGCTGCAAGGCTGTGTATCCCTGTCCTCTGGAAACAAAAGAAAATCCCCACAATCAGGGACTGGGTCACCAGGGTAAATAGAATCCAAGAGATGGAAGAGCTGATAGCAATTGCCGCTGAGAATATCTCCTCTTACCACAAAACATGGTCATGCTGGATTAACTACAGAGAGTCGATACAATATCGCAACTTGTTAGATCCCATCTGAACTATAAAATGGCAGTATGAATAAAGAGCAAAACTCTATAGTAGACTAACCTTTGGTACACCTTGCCCTCACCTTACCCCCTACCTTCCTCCCCCCCT